>JAQFZC010000199.1:0-67880 GCA_034695205.1 Dicyrtoma fusca | reverse complement strand
CACCGTCTTGTTGAATCTGATAGAAGTTATACTGCCTTAAAGCTGGAGGACTACCACAGAATTGTGGATTTCTGTCACGACTCGTAACTTGTAAGTCGTACTCGTGAATCCAGTCTGAAACCCATTTAATCCGACAGTCACAGGACAGAAAACGGCCTCCTAAGCTAAGGCCTCTTAGGGTAGAGTTGAGGGGTTTAAAGGATGACAGTGGTAATGTTGCCAAAGGATTTCCATCCAGTGCAAGGAGTGTAAGAGAGTTGAGACCGGTAAATGCGTCAGTAGGGATTTCCGTTAAGAGATTGAAACCCAAATCAAGCACCTGTTCGCCATTTATTATTATTATTATTATTATTATTATTATTATTATTATTATTATTATTAGTATTTCATTGTATTGTGTATTGTATCGTCATCATGTCGTACTTTTCTTTTATACTCTTAACTAAGAATCCTGTAGTATAAAGTATAAAGAAAGAATACGCACCACATGTATGATACCTAATCTCATAAATCTATGCTATTCACAGTCACAATCAAATTTAGACATTCAGATTCAGGTTCGGCGATGGCCTTAAAAGTTAGTTTGCCATTGTATTATGTGGGGATGTAATCTGGAAATATTTATTTTACCTCTGACGAATCGAATGATGAATACAAGTAGTCACAGTGGCTTCTATTTGCATCGTGTAAGTATCTACCTACATATTGTACGTAAACAGTACTAGTTGGTCTACAGAATGAGCGTACGCCTTTTACATCAACATCTTACTACTGAGCTAAGTGCAACTTGCACATAATATGTTCTTTGAATTACAGTCACCACCTTCGGGAGAAGCAGAACCTTAGAAGCCTTATTATTTATATATTTATTGTTGTCTAGACTCTAGACGGATGTTAAACATGAACTTCAAGCAATACGGTCTATCATGATAAGTTTCTTTACGTTTATTCAGCTGAACATGAATCCAGTTATTCTTTACTATTAAACAAATTTTGTCTGTATGAATGTATTAAGACGAAGATGATCTTTGGGTGCAGCGAAGCGGGAACTAAAAAGTAAATGTAATATTTTTTGCGTGTACCTATTCTATTTTGTCTCTTCATACAAGTATGAAGTTTTTTTTAGCTAAGCCACACGGTACACGATCTCTTTGTGACTATTTAGTTGCGCATATATTATTGTAGGTAATATACATAGACGAAGGAGTATGTAGACTTATTGCTTTTGTCATACATAATAGCTGATTTTTGAAATATATTTTTTCCATCGACATTTTTATGGTCTCAGAAATGTAATTGAACTTAAATTGTGTAATTGTTAAGTTACAATATCGGTGAGCAAAAAATGTATGGCTATGTAAAGATTTAAACGTAACTACTCTAATGAACGTAGCCTGTAATCACTACCGGTTGTGTCTTAATTCCATTTTACAATTTATTAGTATATGCATGCATACCTGTAGCAGTTGTTGCATTTAATACATAGACGATTTGAGCATTCATACACATACATAGAGCATTCTTAGTTTGGAAAAGGATCTAGGTACATGCATAAATTCAAGCGTCTAGGAGCATGGATTGTGGGATAGGCATAGAAGTTGGGTTAGCCAAAGAGCAAAGAAAAGTGTAATGAAAACTTACGCGTAATTCTTTCAAAGGGTATAGTGCTTCTTTTGGAAAATGAGTTATGAGGTTGTTGAGAAGACTTAGAGAGCTGAGTGTATCGTTTACCCCGGTAAACACAGACTCTGGTAGACTCTGAAGTAAGTTTCTTTCTAGATTTAGAACTGTGAGCGAATGAAGTCGGACAAATGGAAGAGGTTCTAAATCACGGAGTCGATTTTGGGCTAAATCTAAAAAGGCTAAGGAGGACAGATTCGCTATAGCTTCTGGAATTATACTGATTCTTGTCCCTGTAAAATAGCAAGTGACAAACAACATAATTAGTGTTATTAGGAATAATAAATTAGCAGGTTCTAAATTATTGTTTTTGTGGCTTGTCGTGGCTTTCTTAGAAATTATGAGGTTTACAGATGCCACAGGTTCAGAATGGCAGTGTACTTCCTAGTTAGTCTCATCGATATTTCCCGTCAAAAATATACTCTTGACCTTAGTCTTCCAACTTGTATATTATTCATTTATGGCCCACATTTAATTTTTTAATCGAATAATATGTCCAAGCGATAATAAGTTTATAAATTTTTTGAAGATAAGTAGATAGTGTCTTCAGGAATGTGGAAAAGAAGGACCTATGTACTTGTGCGTAATTGTAGTGGAACGCTGTGTGCTGTGTATGAATTGCAAAATATTGTAATAGCTTGTAAAGGTTAGGGCAGTCATTATTTGTGATTGTTATGTTGTTACATGCGATTTCTTACTACAATTAATTGTAAAAAAACCATGAGCAGAGATACAATCAAATTACGTTACATACAAATCGCTATTCCTAAGAAAGATTTACGTTCCTATAGAGCGATAACAGACCGATTAACCAAATACGGTGTGACTAGTTTCAAGTTTCATCTGATTATCAAATTAGTGAGGTAATTGATTACAAGGGCTGGCACATAATTAGCCTTAACTTCAAAAAAATATTATTGGCCCACCCATGATTTCATTATCACTCTGCTATATAATATATCATCCATGTTTTCTTCTGCTCACTGTTCGGGTCAATTTAAAAATTTTACATCATTAAGAAATCAACGTCGGTATCCGCATGCTGGGCTATTACTACTTACGGTGCGTCACAGTAATGAATTGAGGAGATAATTATGGTGGTGTCAGTGTATTTTTATACTAGACGTAATATTATGTGGCTTCTGTTATCGATGTTTCGAATACGCGGAAGGCGTCTTTTTTTTGTTTTTTAAAGCGATGGGTTATAAGTTATAAGCAATAATTTAATAAGTATACCTAGCATTTTTTAAATTTTATCCCTAATTATATAGTAGATGCTTACCCTTTAAATTGAGGTTCCTGAGTGAATTCTCCAGCCCTTTGAAAGCGTTTGAGTCTAATTCAAGATTATTATCATGAAGCTTGAGCGTGCTCAGTTTCGTCAGTGTTTCAAAGGCATTCTGTGGGATTTTTGTAATTTTATTGTAGCTCATGTCAAGGAGTGCCAATTGAGTGAGACGTTCCAGGGATGAGGTTGGGACTCCCGTTAGTTGATTTTGGGCCAAACTCAAATGTTTCAAGTATGTTTCTTGACCCCGAAATGCATCATCGTGGATAGATTTGATATTGCAACTTGATAGCTGAAGACTCACCTAAGATGTACCAAAAAATGATGGCATAGATCTCAGTTATTATTCCAAATTAATTTGTAGCGCTAAGTGGTTAAGTGTAGCAGAATTTGAGCGTAGTTGCACAATTATTCATAAAAAATGCAAATAGTAACCTTGTATTGTAAATTGTAATGAATAATAATCATAATAGCAGGGACTAGTCAAACGATTAAAAACCAAATTCCTATATCTACCCTTACTAATAATAATAATTCGATTGTTCACCAAAAGGTTGATACTGCTGTGCCAAATGCCTTATCTAATAGATCTTACTGTTAGATTGTCCATGTATCATTAACAAACGTTGATTCATATATTATTCTTTTGATCTCAACCATGAGGGTGCATTCGTATTTACATTTTGTCCTTATAGTCGCTGTGAGATAGGGAGCTGCTAAGGAGATGAAATATTGTTCATTGTAATGTATTGTTGTATTAATTGTTTTGTCTAAGTATGACTCTGACTAGAGACTGCACAGGGCACACAAGTCTCTTCATCTATGTGGATGAATTAGCAAATGAAAAATGGGTCAATAGCATTAGCGTCTGTGCCTAATAGTAGCTACTAACACACGTTGATGATATTGTGGAAGATGTAGATTGGAAATGAAGCTGACAATAGTGCAGGTTATTAAAATAGTGGAGTAACACATGCGTGTATGTAGGTACCTAAGTGTATTAAAGTTCTTAGTTTTCATCTATTGAACCACACTGCGCTGTGCACACAGAAACTATATTGTTAAACATCAACTATTTTAATCATTCAGTGACAATAGTATGAGAACTAAAGAAAAGAATTTATTTTGACATTGCACCTCCTTGCCTACCCGTTGTGAGTAATTATGATTTGTATTTTGTACGTTTATCATGCTATATAGGTATTTCTATTTTTATTTTTGCCATGAGCCTTTAAAGGAGGTGGGGATTCGAATTTAATTATTCCCAGTAGATATTCAAGTACTATTATTGTTTGGGATAATAATTGTTAGTGTTTTGCTGGAGCATTGTTGGAAATTAAAACAACATTATTTAATTCTTTCACTATCATTTGAGATTGAGACTTTGGAGTTATGCAATTTGAATTTGGATGTCTGTCTGCATGGTCATGTGTTTATTTTAGAAATAAATGAAATGGAAAAAGAAGGTAAGAATTATTATACAATATAGGAATGACTGACAGAAATCCCTTCTCACCAATTTCAGTTCTCGGAATAGGCGAGCCGGCACTTGTCCATTTGAGTCAGTGACATGACTTCCATTGAGATAGAGTAATTCTAGTGGGTCCTTGAGCCCGGCACGATTTGCAGATAGAATGGAAACTAATTGCTGACCATCCACTTCGTGGCACTGAACACTAAGCTGGTTGTATGAGGTTCGATTTCGAGCACACAGACAGTTAGCTTTGATGGTGGGTGGGACGCGTGGATTTCCATACCATGGACAGTCTTCCTCCGCCCCATTAATTCCCCAAATACAGCAGGATGAGAAGATCAGGAGAAATAGCCAGGAAATGGATAAGAACGGGAGATGGGAAGATGATGAATAGGGTCCCGTTACTCTTTTCACTTGAACAATTAAATTAGATCTTGACGGTCTGAAGTTCTTGTTCCAACTCCTCGCTTTTTCCACGGAGATTGTTGTTCTCTGGGTATTACTTGCTGCCACTGCCTCATTTCCCTTGTCCTTTCCTTTCATCTTGTCCGTAGGTGAGTGTGGAAGTGGATGTAGATTTTTAAGGATGTGTGCAGATTTGTTTTGTTTGGTTTGGTTCAATTCACAGCCTTCACTACAGATACTTTTGGTAGACTTCCTTCTTGTTTTGTTGAAGGGTATTATTATATCTCGTTCTCGAATCCTTGTCCCGCTGCTTTATTTCTTTAATACCGTCTGTTTTTTATTGTTTTGCTGCTCAGAGTTTTTGAGTTGTTGAGTTTTACCACCACTGGAGGAAGTAATGGGAAATGGATGATTAGTCCTCCCGTGTTTCACACCAAATGACTTGAGAATTTGGTGAGTCCTGAAATAATTAGAGAAGAAGCTGTTTAAGAAAGACTCGATTGAGTGTGTGTCTTGCTTGCTCACAGTTCGTGTGTGTTGATTTACTGCTCATGAATTGTTTGCCAATTTTAATTCTTTATCTCTGCACACATATATCTCATACACACAAGACAAATGACTAAGTAAATTAAAATTAAACCTACATTCCTAACATGCGAAGTTTTGTTCTAATTTGTATTTTCTATCTATTTTCCCGTAATTTATGAGCTTTACGTTTTAACTAGAACCTAGGTATTACATAGATTTCAGCTCACACCACGGTCACGAAAGAATGCGTTATGTACACAGAGGACAGTTTCTGCCCATACAGGCCGGTATCTGTACTGTAGTCCCTGTCACTGCCGTGCTGTTGAAAGGATTTTAGGATCTTGAAAGTTCTTTGAGGGCAAAAAAAAAGTGCACATAAGCTAACTGACTAGTGAAAGATAGAGATTGCTGTACAGCAGAACGCAGTCGTTCATACGATATGTTACGCGCTAGATTAGAGTAAGTCAGGTTTATGTGCTCTGTGAAGGGCTCAATAAGTTGTGTTGTTGTTTCAACAGTCGAGAAGCTAATTGGTGTACTACACTTGTCACATATTGCGTTTGTGTGGAATGTTAGGTTTTGATTTGGATTTTCTTTTACGTCAGGGTGTAAAAATCTTAAATGGTCCACCTGTGTTGATCGTGGCTATACACTGACATACATACTTTACATTTATTTTCAAGCTCTAGGGTTACACATATTGTAGGTACTACCAGTTTAAACCTGTCCACTTGTCCCCCTGTCCGTGTAAATACCTTGTTCACAGCGATTCGGCTTGGGTTTTTAAATGAGCAAAATTGACGAACAAGCACCTGTTGTAATAAATGTTGGACCATATTAGGCAAAAAATTCATTGTCTATCCTGCATTAAAAAACCTCAGACGTACGCTGGTTTACACGGTAGATACCTACCTACCTATGTACTCCAATTCAAAAACCCTTTAGTGTGCGTGAAGCAAACTTGCTATACAAAGAACCCATTTTGTTTAATTGTTTTTTGTACTGCACGGTGTTGTATGTACTTACACTCACTTACATCAATTAATTATAGATACATGTTTATAGATTTCGAATGTACGCACACATCTGTGTGTGACAGTTAGTGTGAAAGATTGTTACTTTTGTTACCAAAAAAGAATTAGATAGGGATAGGAGTACCTATGTACATGTTTTTGTACACCATTTATGTTAACGTTATGACGTCGAAAACTCTCATCTTCTATCTATCTGATTTTAATTGCATGGATAAATTAGTTTTCGTAGATTTCCTATTGTGGCTAGAGGTTTTTAGTATTCATTAGGAGAATGTTGTACTCTGGTGTCGAATATCAGTATTATGTAGCATAGTAGTTGGTATGAATGTCTATAGCACTTTACATATATATCTAGAAATTACATCCATCGATTCTTTGGCGAGAAAATTTATTTTGAACGTGTTCTCTAATCACTCTTATTTATTTCACACTGGTTTGGCCAATTGGAGTATCAATTTCAGCTCAAAGCATGCGATTCATTTAAATATTATCTCAGTAAAAACGAATCTTGTGGTTTTTCGATTGTCTTTTTTTTTTCTTCTGGGGTTACCATTTTCGAGTTGATTTTGACGTGAGACTCACGAATCGTTAAAACCTTATGGTTTACCTACCTTACATGCATGCTTGACGAAAGATAATACAGAGCTGACCGAATCTAATTGTCAAAGAATTTCCAACCAGTTGTTAAAATAGGCTGAGAGAGTTAGGGAACTGTTAAATTTGAAATGAAATTGAGAATATACCTGTACGTATTGGAATTTAAAATTTGAAAGTAGTATGTACCTGACCTACCATTGTTTGGGATAAACTATAACGTGTACGGTCAAATAAGGAATGCGTAATCGTTGCTTCGAGCCATGAGAGAATAAATTTAATCTAATTTTATCTATTCCCTATCGATTGAAAATTTATACCTGATGAAACCAATTTAGAGCTGCTTATCCGTGAGAATCTGATATGCAGGGTGGTTTGCTTGCTAAAACTCTCAAATAAAATAATTGCTTTAATTATTCTTTAGTTAATTATCGTACGGCGGTTGAGTACAGATTATTGGAGCTCATACGTAGTTTTTCTGTCTTTGATGTTGTTGCTTTACCACTAACTTGCCTGCTAAACAGAGTGACAGAATTTTTGTGATTGCTGCCCATATGGGTCGAAATTTTGTCCTCTGCAAAAATAATACTTTGTAAAAACAATTCGGATTACTGAGAAAGATCAGTTTTATGTTCGGTTCAGCACTTGTACTTTTCATTTAATGATCGAACATTGTGAGCATTGTCAGTTGCCGTTTTGGTGGGTATATTTTCTGTGTAATAGGACAAACCGGTACCTCGGCCTCGTGTAATTTCACTTTCTCACACTTTTTGAGCTGGAATTCCTTGTAGTGTGCATATTACTATATAGTCAATAATAATAGATACAAGAATGGTAGAGATCAGTCATTATTATCAAAATAATAACATTCTAATCACGTCATTTTTTACTATCGCATCAATATCCGTCAGTGTTCAGATTAGGTAGTTTGAAATTATTGTACCCCTTTTAGCCGGTTAACCTGCAGTTGAAGCACAAGGAGTGACAAGTGTGTATGCAAATTAAAAGATTCAACCTTGGTATTGCAATTTGAAAAGGCAAATCGTTTCTGATCAGGGGAAATTGCCCGTGAGCATCAAAAGCTTCCAGCAGTGTTTTCGTATTCTCTAAAATTGATCTTTTTCTGTTAAAATAAAATTGTTATCGGATTATACCCCGTTCGTGATGCGGCTGGCTGAATTTTTTTTCTGATCTTGAGATATCGAGTTTTACCCGCTCGTAGGACGGCCGGCTTTACTTGTATACCTAAATTATACGTACCTATCTACATAGGTAGGTACATACGTACGTATGTTTCTGGACAGTTTTTCAGTGTGAGATATTATTGTCCTAAGTTCATGCTTGTCTTCCAAAGATTACCTGCAGTAAATGTCTTCTGCTCGATATTCTCACGATCGACTGTAAACTAGTTTTGAAAAATACTAGGTACCTACCTGCCTATATTTGGCCTGCATAATTTCATATCTGGTGAAACAATAAATTCGAATAAAATACTTTCAGTGCAGTTGCTGCATACTGTAAGTGAGTGGCTTCCTAAGGTAGCTCCTTAACCTTAATGTGAATCATATAAAAACGATTTCCGTCACGATTTCCTCCCATATCGTTTTCGATACTTAATTATATGATTGTATTTATTTTCCATGACGATTTTCAGTATCTCATGTCAGTTCAGCAAAAGCAAACTAGCTCGTTTATTGTTCGATGCCAGAAAAACTAGGTACAATACACAAGGTACATACCTACCTGGGATACTGGGATTTGAAATGAGAGAAGGTGGATTGTTAAGATGGAAATGGAAACCGAATCTGCGTGGTTAAGAGAACGTCACATCTGGGTTAGACGAACGACAGATGGAAACGAAATACTAGTATCACATACGATTTTCTACTGTAGCAAGTGTTACTAATTGACGAGTGTCTACCACATTCGTATAGGATGAATATGTGTGAAACAAAATAAATGTAAATTAATGGAGGGAAATAGTAGCCTTGACAAAAAGTTTCAGGTAGGCTGGGATTTTAGCTTGAAGCAGTCTTGTCGTGGGACAAGAACAACGAGATGACGATACCGTGCCCTGATTTTCGGTTAGATTCCTCTTTCCTCTGTGTGCATTTCAAGGAGGTGTAGGTAGGTATGTCATATTTTTCCTGCTGTATACAATTTAGTACCGAATGTGTGAACTGTACTTAGTTGATTCTTGAACAAATATGTACGTTTTACTTCTTTAAATCCCTTCTGCAATAATAAGGTGTCAAAACACGTCAGCATACTATTTATTGCAGCTGCGAGCAATATTGTTTATAATCAGTTAATCAGTTTAGGCATAAAGTAAGCGCTAAACATTCGGAGATGTCTTTAGTTACAGTATGCCATATCTATGCAGGTATAGGTTGATACCCAATCGCCCATCGCATATTTTATTTCGTATGATCACTCGTCCATCAGCTATAGAAAGGAAAATAATAGTTTATTGCAACTTGGTTGATGGAAATTTGCGAAAGGAGCAGTGCATGTACAAATATGTAGATTTTTAATTTATTAGAATTTGACTGTAGACTTTGATTTGATTTTTAAGATAAAATTATGATGTTAATGTCTAGCTTGGTAGTAGCAGTGGCAATCGAAAGTGATGGCCGTACTGCATTTTAGCCTGCTGATCGTGGTTTTCAATAACAGTCAACGGGAGCTACCTACTTTTGTATGAAGTTTGAAGGTACATACCTGCATGTACCTATGTATATCTACTATTTACTATTAGGTATGTAGGAGTTTTAAAAGAAGTTCACGGATGACTCTCGTGTCCTCAGACGCCGCATGGTGCCTGTTTAAACTGTGTACTTTTTGTCCCATTTCAAATAATCCCGTGAATGTTATGTGAGCAATTCTTTTATTATTATGTTTGCAACATTTTATAAGATCGTGTTGTACATTCCATAGATTACGTTGCATTGTAGTTAGCAATCGCAGTGTTATGATTAGCATTATGCTTTTGCGGAAGTACTTAACACCCGTGTCATAAAACAACTTGATTCTGTGTGACGTTTACGTCTAGGTCTGTGTCTGCACTGCGTATTCACAGGTAGTCTTAAGTTTGTCCTAGGCAGATCAGTATAGCGCCATGCATCCCAACGGATTAGAATTGAAGAGTGAAATCATGTGTTAGGTATATAGATAGGTATGTAATTACATGTCATATTGTGGAATTGTGTAACTCTTCGTTCAACCTAATGTCTTCCTGACTCGAGTTTGTATGAACTAGAATGCGAGTGTGTTCAGAGTCATTCAAGTGCTGTCCTGTTGTGCTTTATTCGCTTGTTAATGCGGGAATTGACCCTGGCACTTGTCGGGCTTAAAACGTATTACAACGCTAAAATATTAAATGTGGAGATTCAAGGAACTCGTTTTAACGTTTCCAGACAATTTTTTTCTACCATGTATGATTACCTTCGCTGCCTCTTTACTTCCACCGTGTCTGGGTGAGTAAGGCGAATGAATGGGCTTTTAAAGCAGGAAACCATAATAGAAGTACCGCCAGGCAGTGCTTGTATATTGTAAAAATATAAGAATAATTTTGAAATCCTAGTTTGTTGTTGTAGTTGCTAAGTTACATATTACTCCTAGAAATGCACATTCGAAAGTACTTTCTTCTAGATTGTAATAATTAATTACCGCAAAGACAAGAACGAACTATCTTGGAGATCTTTTGATTACAGAGTACAGTAATTGCATGATATGTAAATTCCGTTAGTCAAACTATGCGCTTGTTGTGGGAACCTGTAATTAATCGACTTTGTAGTTTAAATAAACGATACACGCGTGGATAATTGCGTGTAAAATTGCAAGAATGCAAGTGACAAGTGATACTCTGTGGTGCTCCATACATGTACATATGTGTAATTGTTGGTTAAGTATGCATGGAGATATTCGTTTAAATTTAAAAGTGTCCAAGAAAAAAGGCATCACAATATACATGGTTCTCTCTCTATTCTTGATATATAAATCTAGCTGCAAGATTGTCTTCGTACTCTGTATGTTTGTGCCATGTCTGCCTATACATAACTACTTGCGTGTGCATGCATTACTTACATATGTATACCTTTTGGCTATCTCCAATTTTTAGAGTAAATCTGTTTTCACGTACGAACTCATGAGTTAAACAGGTAATACTCTCCACAGATTTTCCTAAAATCTCAAACTATGTATCTCAAACTAAGTTTTTTCTGATTTTAATTGACAAGATTTCTATCCGAGCTCACGATGCAAGTTTTAAATGTCTAATCGTAATTATCTCACTCCCACTAATAATGAGAGGTAAATTAAATTAAACTGACGAGCTTGTGACTTGCCGTGTTGATGCTGTTACGCTTACTCATTTTGCCCTACTGCGTGTTCAGTTTTAGTGCATTTCATGTGCATAGGTATACACATAGGTGCTTGTCCTCCGGTGCAATCCAAATTGTAGGTGTATAGGTAAGTACAAATACCGTATACTATTTGGTATTAGTGCTCCCCAGAGTACTACTCATTGTTATTAGACTTTTCAGACCCACATAGTACTACCGCTTCGTGCATTGTAAATTACTTTCTCAGCAGATTGCACATAGGTCGATGATGATTCTGTAGAAATGCTATGTGCCTACAGGTAAGGGCACTTTTACTCTCATCAGATGTGTAAATACAGGGTGACAGGATCAAATATTGTATCTGTTGAGATTAACGAGAACGCTGTGGAATATAAGGAACCTACGTATCTACCTAGATGTATACACTAGCGTCGACATGTTATAGCAGTACTAATCCAGGAACTAAAAGTTAAAGCAGTTGCTAAATCTACTTATATGGGCGATGACGTGGACATTAATCTGGCAGTGTGCAGGTCAATCAAGCTGGCAAGAAACGTAATCGGAGCTCATCAGGAAGATAGTAGGTACATATTAGTTTAGTTTTTTCCTAGTGCACTTTCCTCTCTGTAGATTCATTACTCACTGTAATCTTTAATGATTAGTAGTAGTAGTACGAACTGAGTTTTATTTTAGTGCATGTAATTTAAACTAAAATTGCAGGTAACATTACCGTATGCTCATGTTTATCATAGCTCCGTTAGGGGCATGTTAATTTGACAGGCAGTCTTCTCACATTTTCTATAGTAACTATACCTCTGTATTCTTAGTAGAATGTAGATATCCAATTTACACAAATTCTGTGATTAACTTTTCAAAATTCCAAAGTGATACATGACAAGGGGATAGATTCCTATAGGGCTCGTATTTCAAATCCACCAAGAATTAAATGAGGAGATACCTGTAGGCAGCAGGTTGATGTTGCTGATGAACATAAATGGATGTAAGTGCTACTCTACAGGTCTAAGATTTTGTTGTGGTTTGCTCGTCGTATATAGCTAAATTCATATTATTACCATTATTACGTATGTATCACCCACGAAAATGATTTAAGCTATTGATAAAGACATACATGCGTGAACACATAAGTTAAGTGGTCTTAATTAGGATAATAAGAAATGAAGCTTTTTGCGTATGTTTTTCAGACTGGCTAGAATTTCTTTATGTATCACGGAATAATGTTGAGTGAAGTAGGTATTTTGCAAATTATTTGAAAGGCAAGAGCACAAAGTACTTTCAGTGTTCACGGATAGAAAAACCATGCATGTGTGTGTGTGTGTGTGTGTGTTGGCCGAAGTGATGATGAGTGATTTGATATGTGTGGTAATCGCGAGATGAAAATCTCTCAGCATGGGTCATGTTGTGAAGAAAATGGGTGAACAGTAGGGGTCAAACTGAAACTTAAGATTTCCGAAGAGAGAAACTTGAACAAAATTCATGATAGGATCGAAAGCAATGCCCAAAAATAAATGTTGAGGTTGCATGTGAATCAAAATAATGAAAGGCGTTGTCATTGCTCCTTTTTTTCCTTCCCCTGAGCAACTGACTTGTACTGTACACCGCTTATACGTTGTGTTTAACTTAATCCGCACGGTTTGTCTGTACTCTGGGCCTATTTATATATGCTACACTACACTCTATACTTTGGTATGTTGTTGTAGATTGCGGCCTCGTAATTCGCACTCGTTTTCATCTCTAGGGCTGACACGTAGAGTGAGAATGAGAAACATTACCGTTTGAAATCATACTTTACTCCCATTATTCTGACTCTGACTGCCATTACCACTCTCAATTACAATTATCCCCTGTCATAAATGATTTAAACTACTTTTTATAAAGATGGCTTTAATTTCTTCTGTGGGCTTTCGTCAGATTAAAATTGAAATATTATTGGTTTCGTTACTTTCGATTAGACTTTAACTACGCGGAGAATCTGTAGAATTGAACTGGATTAGTACCTTGCTGATGATATGTGGAGTGGTAGTGTGGCGGTGAGGATTGCAATTAACATCAGAAATCACAACAGCAACAATTTAATCAATTTACTTGAGCTTTTTTGGATAGTTTTGGTTGTCTAGAGCCATGAATGGTTTTTCTTTGTGGAATTGAAAGACAGAGGTTGTATCTTTGTTTACTGGCTGCTGCTGGTACGGCGAGTGTACGAAAGATGAAACGAAGCAGTTTGTCTATCATTCATGTTCTACAGCTCACTGGTACGTTAATTAGATATTAGATATGTATCTTACTGGCTGTACACACAACCTGCACGCATTGTGTGGATGTTTTACATCGCATTGGCTATTGGCATGGAATTGAAAAGCTTTGATGTCCACTAAAGAAAGTTTTCCTCTTGATATTTTTAGTTCGATTTGATCTGCTCTTAGTTCAGCCTAAATGAGACATAATCAGGCTCATGTTTCACGATCATGGTCAATTTTGGTTCTTACCATTTTTACCGCAAAAATAGAAACGTTCAAATATTATGTACAGCAGTAATGGGTAGTGTAGCTTTTGCCAATCTAAATTTCAACTTCAAAGGTGACAGCCAGAGTCAGGAGAGACACGTCAAACGGTTGTTAGCTCTGTCGTGTCCATCATGATAGACAAGTGGTGAAAATGGTTTATAAATATGCCTATAAATTGTGGCTTCAAAAAAATGCAGTCGCAGCAGCGGCTAATACTAGTAGTTTATAAGTAACTCATTTTCACAAAAATCTTCATCAGTATCACTTGAATTTATTAAATAATTTTGTGCTCTGTGTACCAATTCATGTCAACCTTTTAATTTGTAAAAAAATGTATTGTGAAATTATAAGATATGAGTATTCGAAAATTATAAATCACTTAAGCTTTGAAGGTGAAGAGTGAAGTAGTGTAAAATTTGCATAGTATATGAAATTTAATTTTAATTACCCTCAAAAAAAAAATTTCCTTTATAATTCATCGTGTACAATAATAATAAGTATGGATAAGATCAAGTCGACCTACTTATCTTTGATAGATTGAAAACAGTGGGCTATATAGAGTAAAAATGCATACCTATGTATCTACCTGGGTTTATACTTAGTATTATAAATTCGTTGGACACTATATACGTCTCTGTGCTTTTATGCTACTGATTCTATGTAGGTACGTCCTTACTGGGAGATAGCAGTAGTCTACCAGATAACATTTGAATATTAAGTTGAGAGTATCTGTATTGCCTTGATTCTGATTCTCGTGTGAGAGGACCACTTTGTGATTTTACCATTGCATTGTGATGTGATCACATGAATGACGAAGACTGAGAATCGAGGAACAAGTGTGAGACACGCCCGAAATCTTACAAAAATAAGATGTATCTTTATGTGTAACGTACATAGGTAGGCATGTATGATTGTTAGTAAAGTGTACTGTTCTTCAGGTATGCAGTTTCCACGTTGGCTCTAGAATTGTTGCAGACAATGATTTAATCTCATCCTAACATTCTTGTAAAACCGTAAGTTACTAAGTAAGTATGTTAGTAACGTCAAACGTTCGCTTATGTAGTTTAGTGTGAAATACTTTTTTTTCCTCTCCTATTTCGGGTATTGATATGATACAGCATGTACCTAGATGTTGCTATTGTTATAGTTTTTGTTGCAGAAGGCTTAAGATGTGATTTGACGTGGTAAAAATTGGAGTCTGAGTAGAATAGTTCATAAGAGTTCATCATGTGGATAGTAGTGTAGTAATGGTGACTGGTGATTCATTTGTGATAATGGGAGTGTAATGCCAGGTGAATTCTTGAATTTGAATTCATGGTCACAGTATATATTCCAAACTTGAATGTGTAACGCTGGAATTTTGTATTGATAGACGGTTGGGATGTAGCACAGTGTCTCACTCCCCACCATTGTAAAAAATACAAATGAAATTTATCTGTAGAAAGAATCCCTTGCGCGTAGGTCTGCAAGCAGTAGCAAAGCAGAAAGAGTAGGAGCACCTTTAATTCTTTCACTTAATTTGGACATTTCATTTTGAGTTTCCTGAAGATTACTCACCGTATTGATTGGGTGTGACGTGCTTACGTCGTAACTTAATTTACTAGTAGGGGAGCGTTACATTATTTACAAGTTTGATATTCATTCAAAGCTGAACAAAATTATATTATATAGGTAGTAGTTATGCCCTTGTTTTGTTTGCTCTTTTAGAATGCATTAGTCCTGGCCCTGTTATTATTTGTAGATTTTAATTTTTTTTTGCCATACACAGAATGTGATGCAATACAATCACATTTTGTTATTTATTTATTATAATTTATTGTCGTTTTGAATCTAATTATTAACACTGCCGGACAAACTTCTGGAATAGGTTATACATTGTCTGTCGTATCCTACCGATCTTTTAAACGGGCTACGAAAGCGAAAAGATAGCATTCAAAAAAGCAAAAGAGGATGATCTAATGACTTATGTAGCATTAGTTTTCAAGCACAACAATTGTGGAAAAAATAGTCAAATTACAGCACATTTGCACAGTAATAATCTATAGTAGTAGTAGTAATATATATTTCAACACATTCAATTCGTACTGCGCAGATAAAGTAGTAAAAAGTAAAATTAAGTAAATAAGGTAGGCAATCACAGAATTTCAAATAAACCTATTGTCTTCTAAACTCTGAATCGTCTGCTAAAGTCTGCTTCAGTGATTTTACGGGATACATCAATTTTCTTGTAGCTCAGGCACTCTCTTTGATTGCCATAATAATGACTGGGTACATGAGCCCCGTGCTACTAATTGGACATGGATTACAAGAAGAATGGTGCATTTGTGTGGCCTTGAGGGGGCTAGTAACCGCAAGGAAATAGTCACCAGTCATTCATAGTAG
Source organism: Dicyrtoma fusca (assembly GCA_034695205.1). Classification (NCBI taxonomy): domain Eukaryota; kingdom Metazoa; phylum Arthropoda; class Collembola; order Symphypleona; family Dicyrtomidae; genus Dicyrtoma; species Dicyrtoma fusca. The sequence goes on along the minus strand of JAQFZC010000199.1, from coordinate 51,630 downwards.
TTTTGTTGCAAATTAATGTGTTAGGCAGTTAAATCTTTGCAATACAAATGTGGCGGAAGTCTGTCAAACGTAAAACATCTTGTGCCTCAAAAAATGTAGGTGTCGGTATCTTGATTCGACGGTATCGGTAACAAACCTAACATAATTTCATTTGATGTGGGCAACGCTATAAAGAAAGCCGAATAACAACTTGTTCTGTAGATGTAATTTTACAATTCAGATATTTTTAATCTCGTAGACTTCATTTTTAATAGATTCTACAAATTTTTGTAATAAAAATCGTTCGTAATAAAATAGTATTTACTATTTATACTAAAGCCCACTTGACAGTAGTGATAATGGTATTCACAGTTCCAATTGGATGTTAATAGGGATTTTTTGTCTATAGAAAGTTACGTAGGTATACGAACTCATGGGGGATGCTTTCCCATTTCAAGTTGCTTGCCTGTGTGTTAGGCCCTAAGGACAAGGCAAAGTGACTGTTTGACTAGGCAAGAGGCAAGAGTTGTGTATTGTGTACATAGGAGGATGGTTGGCTGTCCTGTCAATCTAATTTTGGTTGAATCTATTGTTAGAATGAGACCAATATAAAGGCAAAGGGGTTGGGCCTTGATTGAGAAATCTATCCATCCAGATTTAATTTATGTTGATTATGGTTTATTTTCTGTAGTGAATTGTTCTTTGGAATTTGAAGGTGAGATTGTATTCTTGTAGACAGAGTGACTCTAATGGGTTTCTTATTCTCTGAAGGATCCGCTTATATTTATGTGTGTAAGAATCGAATAGGACTTGACTCAGAGGAGTCTTCACAGTTTTTACTTTTGGAGGATCATGATTTGCTTCAATTAGCTATAGTTACAAAATAATCTTTGCCCAGTTTTACTTACTTCGTCTTATCTTTCGACGTCGCGTCTTGTCGTTGTCTTTTTCCCATTCCATTGTTAAATTAAAGGATGATAAGCAAGTATTCTAGCGCTTGTATTGTGTTTCATTGCTCATACGTATTGTTTGACTTGTCGAAGGATTTTTAGATTTAAACTGATCACCAGAAAAAAACTAGGATGATTTTTGTCTCACTTTGATGAATGTATGTACCTATCTACCTACCTACCTATACTTTTTTGTGCGTGACACACAGACCAGAAGAGTTCAAAGGAAGCTATACCAAAGCATGGCATTGTAGTACATAATATTACTTTAATTTTTATCTTTTGGGCTAAAATAGTAGAAGGAGTCTTATACCCAAGTGTTGCCATGAACGATCTTCTTCTATTTTCCCATCGTATGTTATAAATTCTACAATCTACTACTTGTTCGGCTACGTGCTACTGATAAAAGATGCTTTATTTTGTCGTACGATCCGAATGTGCATTCTTCCGAACATCAACCATCAACTCTAATAAAGGTCCATGTAGACTATCGAAGTGTTATTATTGTATTTACTGGCAAGAGTAAAATCAGGTAAAGGTTATTGTCTGCTTATGCTCGAACATTTACTAGCGCCTTGTTCACTTAAAATGGTTTGATTTCAAGCAAAGAATTGTTAAAAAATCGTAAAAGTCAGATGCTCAAGGAAGCCTTATAGAGTTAGAAATGAAATCCGGGATTTACATGGCGTCAGCTCATATAAGCTTCGGTCGTACTTTGTAGCCGCTTTCGCGAGTTTGGAAAAATTTTGATTTTTTAAAGGAGATTCCAAGGCAGCATTACAATTATGTATACGGAACGCGGGCAGATGAAAGAACAACCGATTTGTGCTCAGTTGTGCATAAGGGCTGTAGACCTGGGATTTCATATAGGTAAACGAAGAATAATATTTTTGAGTAATTTCATTTTTTGTTGAAATACAGAGACGTAGTTGATATCTTCAATTGGAGTTTTGAAAGGAAGAGATTTAAATTGATCTCATAGTGAGTTGATCGTGTAGGTATATATTTTTGTATTACGCTATGTGTGGTTTGCTCATGGTCAAAAAAAACTGTCATGTCATCAAAATTTGTTACAAATCCGTGTCTTCGTTCTAACTAAATGTCGCTGTACAGGGATATGCGTTGTCAGTCTATATAAACAACCAAATCCAGCTAAACTTATTTGTACCAACTTGGCGACGTGCCTTGAGCTCCACAGTGTGTGTGTGGAAAATTAGTGATGTGCGAAAGATGATGAGGTTGACGGTTGGTGTAATGGCCAAGTAGAGGAGCATAAGAACAACGTGACGTGACATGACATGGAATGACGTACCCAAGCAGCAAGCCCTCGTCGCACTAGTTAATTTCTGTCTCACAGGATCAGAATGATATAACGATTTTAGGCACTCATTCATGCACATGCACAATCATTATTTTAGTCGATCAAAGAATAGAAATGGGAATTCTCAGCTTGGACATCTTGTATGATTTAACTTTCACTTTTATTGATTTAAATTGAACCCGAAATTACAATGGATAAGAAGTATCTGGCTAGTAGCTACTGATGTATGTAGGTAGGTGCCTACATGTATCGTCTGTCGTGTCGTTTCTAATTGTATGCGTTATTGAAAGTTCTCTCGTTAGTCGTTAGTGGATACTCTCATATGTTATCTGTAGTACTCCTGGGACACAGAAAGATCCTGATTAGACATGGTGGCCACGATAGAGATTATATAGCAAGGAGTTGACCGTATGAAGCAAATGTTTTGCTGAGCTATTAAAATGAAGGTTTGGACGGAGATGTGTGTTGTCTGGATCATTGCAAAAAAGAAATCAACACCTTCCTTCCACCGTTTAATATCAATTTAATTCATAGTCGTAATCCTTTGAGAAAAAGTTGTTGCTCCTACAGTTCCTACTGTTACTCTGATTTATGGACCAAACAACTCTATTAGTCTTGATGATTGTTTGTACGTTTGATGAAGCTTAATGATCCGTGTAATCTACCATCCCTCCAATTTCAATTACCTTTGCCTGTACCCAACAGCAGGGGTTTCAACGTCAATTGATGAGCGTTAACAATAATAATAACAATAACCAAACAACAATATTAATGTGATGTCAACTGTAAGTACCTGATAGTTCTCACTTTACTATTACTGTAATTGTAATCGTCAGACTTTTTTTTTGAAAATTATAGTGTTTTTATTTGTTTTATTTGCTAATCATTCCATTCCGCGACTCTCCTTTCACGCTCATCCTAATTGGTGGTGATGATAAAGTGCGATCTCCAGAAGATAATACATGAAGTCACTACAAGTAGATGTTACAGTTTTTTCACTCCAAATAAATGGCTTGGGAAAACATGAGAGAAAATAGGAAAATAAAAACAAACATGACTAATTTTGTACATTGTCGCTTGGAAACTCTCTAAAATTAAAGACTCGAAATAATTCAGGTGCAGATATAATTATTGTTTTGTAAGTACCTACATATTATCAGTGGACTTGGTGCTGACGGTCAGCTTTTTATGAAGGCTTAAATTACTTACGTATAATAGTCACAAGTGAGAGCAAAAAAAAATTAGACCTTAACTTGTAGTGTGGGGCTTTAATCCACGTTCACACACACACACACACTGCATGTGCCTCAGTACAGCGGCATGTGGCTGTTTTTACATTGTAATGACATAATATATGAAAAACTACAAAGCGCGTTCAAATTATTAATTTGCTATGCATGTATAAACTCCATTGTTTTACTCTGGTTTTTGGTTCAAGTTAGAAGCGGTTTGGGAAAATTCTGTATTCTAATTTTGATGAAGAAATGTGAAACAAATTAATGCCTTTTATAGACATTTTACGTAATTCATACCTGTAGATTTGTATATCAATTCGAACATACCCGACATTGTATCCAATGATATTATGCATTTAGACACTGCAGCTGCACTGAGACACCAACCAGCAATAGGTATAACTTTTGCTTTATATAAAACGACACAAAAAAAAACCCTGCTTCTGTTTCTAATTCTACTTGGTACTTTTTACATTGAACATTGTGATTTAAGTGTGCAAAAAGGGAATGTGGTGTCGAAATAGCGATAGTAGTGAAGTGATAGTGGGGATGCGTTTTTGCACAGGTGTAATACAACTAACGTAGGTAATGACTTACTTGCAGATCTAGTATGTACCTGTGCTTTTAGCTTTGTAATACGTAAGCTCTGGATAAAATGTGTGTACAAGAAATGTGTAATGTTATCACGTCATTTAAATAAGAACATCCTATTATCCGTAAAGTTAGTGTGTGTAGAAATCATTTTTCACTTTCCTTCTCGGACAGGATGCGGTAAGGATTTTTGGCATTTCAAGATTATTTTGTCAATCATGCATCATCCCATTTTGAGCTGTAAAGATGTTCGCTGCTCCATGTAAACCCTTTTTTTCTTCTGCTGATACGTACTCGCTTATGGATTAAAACTATATAAATTAGGCATACCTGCGTGCAGATGCTATATTTGATTACGTGAGTACGCTTATTACTCATTAAATATTATTATGCCAAGTGATAATTACAGCAGTGTTAGTTGTGCTGGCGTGTGTACATAATAGTGTGTGGTCGTATAGGCAACTTTTTTTTCTCTGACTTGAAATAGGTCGAAACTTTTCTGTACGCTAGTACATAATAGTAGTATATAATAGGCACTTTCATCCTATTTACTAGTAGATCAGATAGGGTATGGTACATAGCTCGATGAAAGTTTAGCATTTAGTATTCCGCTAACTGACAACTTATTTTCCTAAGTTATGTGGTCAAGAGTGTTTATGTTTTAATTTGTGCAATTAAAGGGATAGTTATTTTGCAGCTGTTCAGAATGTTTTGGATAAAGGAGTAAAGCAGATAGTGTGACTGTGATGTAGGAAGATGTGTCTTCTATTACGTTCAATTAAAATTCTTAGCACATAAAAATTAAGCAGGAAGGATAAGTAGAAAATGAAATAAATGTGGTAATGTCCTGTATCTTCATCTGTTCATCTTTACCTATGTACCTACCTACCTCAGATCTCTCTACTACATCCATGGATGCAGCAGGGAAAAGAATGACGGACAGTAGTGAGTGAGCGAAGAAGTAATTTTTAATAAATAAAAATTATTGCACATCTTATAAATGGTAAAATCTTCTTAAGTCATGGACTTCTCATGCCGTAAAATTTCAATTTTTCTATTCAGATATCTACTGTTTAAATTATTTTTTTTTGTTGCTGTTGGGAAAAATTGTACAGTTGTACTAAATCTGTATAATTTGAGTGTGACTATGACCCTTTCGAGTTGTCTAAACAAGCAATAAGGCATAAGTCGTAAATATGCTTGTGTATGCATGGAGATTATATAATTGAGGATCCTGTAGACGAAAATGCGGTGGTACTTACACACGGGAGAGTCTCTCGAGGTGTGTGGATAATAACACGTACGCAACAATGCAACAATGGGTCTTGTCTGGACGACCTGCGTAGCTCCGTGGATGCTTTGCTGTATGTATATATATATTTGTATGCTTGGAGGAACATACATATCTGAGTACTTGTGTAATAGGATAGGAAGCACTCATTTGTAATTGCATTACATAAGGACATAAAATAGTACCCCTACATAAATGCACAGAACAAATATAATCACTTGATTTATACGCTTGAAGACTTCCATGCGGAAGTAGTGAGTGTGAAGTTTAAATGTGCTCTGTCCCTTCTGTTTAAATTTGCAAGCCACTGCTTGAGGCAACACACTGCTCTTTCATTTTTTGTGGATTTTTCTTGCGACTCGACTCATATCACGATTTTGCATTCCGTATTTCCTTTATTTGTGACTACGACTACTACTTTTTTGAGGTTGAAGTTACAAGTTTTGGAGTTGGGATTGTTACATTGTTGTGTCCTATGTGCATCCCTGTGCACTTGTATGGCAGAACTGATCTGCATTTACAAAACTTATCTATGTGAATCGAATGGCAGTTACCTATCCTGTGAATGCGGACTCGAATCAATGAGAACTAATGAATTCGTGGAATCAAAGGTGTGAATGCGCGCACATATTGTACTACTCACTGCATGGGAAGAGTCGTAAGATAATTTGATAGACGTACTACTTGGGCAGAGATACATGATGGATCAAGAATTAGGAAATTTTAGTTTTTCCTATAAATGATCTTCAGTGATTGCAGTTTTATAAATTTTTGTCATTTCTGTATTTCTAGACACATGAATGTTTGATATTTTCTATTGAATGTCCTCAAGTGGCCTTCTGCCTTCTTTCGCCTTTTTCTGGGTCTGGTAAAGGGACCTTGTGATTCAGAACCATTTCTTTTAATCGGATACAACCGCAGTTTTTATAGACCGTGAAAGATCATATTTCTAGGTACTTACAATTTGCTTAGCCAGAGACATGGATTTATTTTGTACGATTGAGGGTTTACCGTGAATTGGTTAAATGTCTCATATTTATCTTCTTTCTTTTGAAATGCCTGTGGGAGTGCATGTGTGATGGGGCTCTCGGCTGGTAGAACTATTACGCAGAGGTCTGATTGGAGCCATAACTAGCTAAGGTAACAATAACCAAGTTTCCTTAAATGATAAGCGTCTTAACGTGAGCGTGGCGTTGTTGGAGTTCAAGACTCAGATCAACGTTTTAGAATGTCAGAAAATCTGTTTCGCTTGCTGGCTTAATAAATTTTATCCACTCTGTTGAGTACAGAAATGCCATGCATAGCCCAAGCCAAGAAAGGCATGCCTCCACTAATACCTACCTACTTTAATTCTAGTGGGTTCCCAATCGGTCAAAAATTGAGTCAAGTGCTGCAGGGAAATTAGGTACGGTTACCGTATCATTTAGCTTCAAATATATGTACACACACAGTTAGCCATCACGTGCATGGAGTTACAATTACGTCTCTAGTTACATATATGTTGTGGTTTTTGGAATGGAATACTATTCCATTGTTGGCACACAAAAAACGATCGTAACGGAATTCGAGTATAAAAAAAGTTGGTTGGGGCTCGTTTAATACCTTGTCAAGTATTCCCTTTGATTTTGTTAATTTCCAGTGAAAGTCAATTTTGACCTTCAGCCGTTATCTATTTCATCCAACAGTCATTTGATTTTATTACATCTTTGCTTAAATAGTATTGAATTACTTGAACACGACTTACTTCTATGTATTTCTCGTATTTATTTATGTACGTAATATTTTCGAACCCAACATAATTAAGTTATTCTTGCTAGAGGTTGTTCGTACCTTAAACTTATGGATTCGGCTATGCTTTTGGCATGTTTTTAAACGAGGAAATAGTTATGGCACGTGCATTTAAAATCCTAATGTTTGAACGAGCATTGAGGATTTGGAATATTATTATTTTCAAATTGACTGCGATTATTTTAAATTTCCTGACTGCTATGCTATGTATGTATGTTACATGTACAACTTTAACCTGTGATCTCATTAAGATTTGTGTGAATTGGAAAATCTTTTCATCTTAAGAAACGCTTTACTTGATCGCATTACTTCGTGTCATTCATGAGATGGGCCTGTTATAAGGACAGTTGTATCGAGTCTTCCCGGCAGAAGCTTAACGTTAAAAAAGTGGTATAGTAAGTACCTACCTACTTGGAGCTCGTTTTATATTTACACTGTCCTGTATCCAATACCAAATTGGAGGTCATAATAGCAAACTTTCCCGTTGGTCTCCTCTGGCAAACTCTGTCGCTTATTTCTGTTGTGTTTTTATCAAGCTGGAGCATGTACGTGTTCGTTCACAGCTAATACCTTTTGCGTAAAAACTAACAAAATTGCAGGTTTTAGTTTATTCTAAAGAGAATAAGCTTCCCGGTTATTGCATAACATATTGCAAAGGTATCGAGTATTGAGGGACTTAAATAAAGTACAGTTCCTCGAGCGTACTGTAATTTGTAGGAACATGAAAGTGTGAGCATACATGTGGAGGTTTATATCCGTAACTATTTGAAGAACATAGTAATTATTTGAAACCGTCCTTGTGGTTAGGTAACTATTTACTGTCATCTCATTCTGGGCTCTGGGTTAGTCCACAGAATCCACGAGACATTTGATACCTTTGGTTTTCGTCTCTCTCTCTCTGTATCTCTCTCTCTCTCTGCACATCCAATAAAATGTGATCTGGGAAATTATGTGATCAGAAAATCTTCTCGTTCGTATTGTACTAGCAAAGCAATTATTGCAAATTGTTTCGACTTAGACTTCACCTACTTCTCAGCATGATTTCGTATTTTCATCCCTCATCACAACGGTCTATCGTCTATCCATAAAATTTAATCTGCTGAGTGAAGTCATTCAAGTGCATTAATGTGGTGCCTGCTGTAGTACCTTGTACCTACAGATGCGTACATGTACAATTTTGTCGAGCCTTCTATAAAGTATGTTCTGAGTGAGTGAATGAATGAGTACCATTGACTTAAAGTCAACGTTGGCTGCTAACCTCTATTTACGGATACAGTACAAATTTTTTAAAAGGAATAACTTGATGCATCTGCATAGCTCTCTCTCTCTCTCTGTTTTATAGTAGTTCAAAAGTAATATTTTAAATGACTGAAAGCATAATTTTTTTGTGCTATACATTGTTCACAGGATTTTGTAAAGAGCTTTAATTTGACGATAAAAAAATCTCAAGAGCTCTCTTGGTTTGAAAAAAAAACTTTCATTTTGGATTTAATCGGACCAAAATTAGTAACCAATTGATGTCCTGCAGCACTCATGCGAGTGTTGCACTTTTACAAAAATACTCTGTACTTTTACTACTATGTTACTAGTGTTGAGCACGAGGATGATGGCAGGACTGTCCATTAATTACGAGTAACATTGTATATTATGTATGTAGAGAGCGAAAAATACTTCTCTCTTAATTTTTCGTGTATGATTAATATATACTCACATTTAGGGAATTTCTGCATAGTTGAAGCTTCATTTTCCAATGGCGTTTTCTATATTCAGCATGTTCAAGTGGAGGAAAAAGCTATTAAAAATTATTATGAATGTTTTTCTATTATCTATAATTATTGATGGCATTGACTTGACCAGACGAAGTATAATAATAATTATGGCTGTTATATGCGTAGCTTTTTTAAAAAGGAATTTAGGAAGTAGTGGCAAATAGTTCATTATAGGCTCCTATATGCATGCATCTCTCCCCGTACAAGTATAATAGTGTGTGTTGAAGACACTAAAATTTAAATGCGAGTAATTTACCTTCTTTTGACTTGAATGAAATGAGCAGCAAAGTGGTTTCTGATTTAAGGCGAAGGTAGCATGTGTATATAAGTGCTCATATCACATCACTTTTCGATCATGGGCAGTTTCAAGACTGCCGGATTTCTTGATGTGAAAAAGCTCCACCAATGTACATGATGTTTATATTATCTTGGAAAGCATTAATTTACTGTAAATTCTAACATGTAGAACTACGGAATGTGAATGCAAGCAAGCAAGCAATAATCGGATATTTATAATATCATCATCCATAGTTCTTTACTTAAAGATGGTGCGTTTTTTCCCACTTGGATCCGCTCATGGTACGGTACCTAAGAGAATTACAGTTGAACGAAATCTACTGTCCCTGCTGTTCCATCCTATATCTTATACTTTATATATAATAAAAGTGGAAGGTAGCACTTGGAAGGTACGGTTATTGTAGTTTCTACCGTAGAACGTGTAATATAAAGTATAATAAAGCTGCAGAAAGTCGTCATAGTCATAGACGCATCTGCAAGAACTTAGCTTTGAGGTTGAGTGGACAGGAGAGATTAAGTTGATAATTTACAATAGAAAATCTTTATTGTGTATTTGCCGCTGAAAAGCCTGCCTTCCGAAGACGAATATGGTAAAAATCCCATCGTTACCTATCAGTGATTGCATATTTACATATTGTTTCACATGCTACTCCCTATCGGCAGAATTTCCTTTTTAATTTCTCAATCAGTGATCAGCTGTGTCTATTTTCTTTATATCTGTGCACATAGCCAGAGCCAGTAAACATTGTCTAACAATCTCTTCGACAATTTTGGTGTTAAATACATTTAAAATTGCTTCTATGTGGGATGATTAAAATTGAGTGTTTGTTTTTTAATTTTAAAATTAAAATTTGACACGTTTTGGCGATTTCAATAATAATTACAGAAAATTAAACTACATTGGTCCGTGCACTCATATTTCAGCGCAGGGAGTTGGTGCCAACATTTGTATCCATGCTACTTAGGAAACGTAAGGTAGGTATGTACCTATGTACCTATGCTCGCGTTTGCATCTGAAATTAATGCATGCAGCAGCAACGTGACGTAGTTCATCCGTTGGACGAGTTGGGAGGAGATTTAAACGCTTTTTAGATTTCTATTGTTGACGAACGACAAAAAGAAGTGTATTTATTACCATTTACTATTATTGTCTCTGTAGTTCTATATAATGATCTCATTGGCTGAGGATGTTTCTAAAAGTAAACTAAACTACATAGGTACTCTGATCTGATCTCAGAAGTAAAATGTGTCCAACAAACTGACCAGGCAAGTTGAAGGAAAGCTTGCTTGGCTCGAGAGTTGATGTTGATGCTGAGACTCGATACGTTTTTATCAGGTTCAATTAGGTAGGACCGAAGATATTTATAAAGTAAAACTTGTACTGAGAGTCTTGAGTCTTGTCATGGACTGTCTTGTCTTTCTGTCACACTTGGTCAGTGTTGTGATACTCAGCCGTCGAACAAAGCCGGAAACAGTGTCGACTGTCTTCTTTTTTTTATAGCATTTAGTTTAGCATTATGTGTATCATTTCGTGGGGTTGAGAAGCCGTATGGCCATCCTAGCTTGTGATTAGACTTGCTAGTCTACAGGCGTTTATTTACCTATTTAAAATTTAAAATACAAGTTGGGTCAGGTTATCATACTGTGTGAGTTGAGTATGTATGTATGTAGGTAGGTACCTATTTTATTCTCGTTTTCTTTCTTCTGGCAACTTGGCTGGGATTCCTGGTACAGTGGCAGGAGAGAGTAATATACTACATACATATATCTTGTTGTGTTCTAAACTAAATGTGTTCCTAAGGAGTCTTATCGTTGCACCTGACAGAGTGCGTATCAGGTTTTAAAATGCTTTTTCTCTTTCAACCAAAGCCAAGCAATGCAAAACAAGGTGTGGATCGCATCACAAGAAGCCAGAAACTAAATTCAGTTTCACTCACGTCAGTTCAGACTGTGCTATTGTGTGTGTGTATCGTCGTGTAGGTGGTATACTTATACATGTGGGTTGTTCCTTTCCAGCACCGCCTATCTCTTATATTTAATTGCTGTTATATCATATATTTACACTGTACAGTTTTCTTGTTTTGAAGTTAGTAATCGCCATTAATAACTGGATACGAGCATGAAAACGGTAATCTGTTATCAGCTGTCAGCTGTTTTAAATACATAGTGGCTTGGGATTTTCAATGGAGCATCCTCATATCTACCTCAACATAAACATTAGTATAATAAAATGTTATTAATTACAATCAGTCTTAGTGCCTATATATACTGTATATTACACTAAGATGCAATCATCGGCGTATTAAAAGAGGAGGAACTCTACCTGGGCATTTCTCTGCTGTGTCCTATACATTCTGATTTATTGACTGTGCATTCTCTACCACCTGTATTCCACCATTTTTCAACGTAAGGCTAGTTTTAGTAATATAAATACATATTATATGGTCAGAATTGGCTGGGCAAGATTATCGCCTGGCTTTTGGTGGCCTACGTCAAGGCAAGTACTTGCATACATACTTAATCTCACTACTACTGGTAAGAAATAAAATTGAGATAGAGAACAAACGAGTAGGAAGATCTATCTACAAGTAGAGACCACAACATTTCTGAACCAAAGTAGGAGTTTAACTTTCTTCGTACAGTGATGATTCCTGTATCTCAAAATAGGTTTGCGAGTATTATTTTCCTACGAGTGGTTTGAGTGATGATAAGGATGACGAGGTGCAAGTGTGCAAAACCGGCTTAATTGCATCTTTACTTCTTATTACCGTGCTCCTTTGTTTGGGCTAGTCGTTCTGCCGTGTATCAGATCTATGCATGGCTATATTAGCAGAGCTTTGGATGTACACGCAAGACAAGACATGGCTAAATGCATCCTTTAGACTCATCCATTTAAGAGTAGATTTAATACTTACTTATCGTTAGTTGTTCATCATATTATCCATCATCGCGAACGGTATATAGTGTGCACACATTTCCCCCCCTACCATACGATAAGCTACACATATACACATATTGGTTTGGTTTAGAAAAAAAAACAGAAGATTCCTTACCTGAAAATGAATAAAAGAGTTGAATGTCCTGTTTATTATATACTATATGGTATTAGTATTTTGGATATCCTTTTTGTTGAAGTGTAGATTTCGGTAAGTAACTACCTACTTGTGGTTCCTCAAACTTCGATCTCGGTCCCCCCGTTTTTCAGTTATGTTCGGTTACACTCAAATCGGCTTCTGTAACTTGAACGAAGGCACTAATGAAGTCCTCGATTTAATTAAGTTCGTGTAAGTGTATGTTATTTTATATGGGTAGGTACGTCCACATTTGTATGATGATTGCGATTATTTAGTGTCAGTGTGAGCGTGTGTGCGAAGCATATCAATGACTGTCCAGTGAAGCAAGTAGTGGATTCCGGGATTGCCAAAAGTCACTGTAATTGCGATGATTAGATCAACCAGCATTTTTTTTAAAGATTACCAAGAACTAGTTTAGAAATTGGAGGGATGATTCAATGGTTCTCTCGGATTACTGTTAATTTCTTTTTCCTTGTTGGTGGTAGGAAGTATCATTCCGTATTGCATGGTACTAGTTATTTATGATCAGCTGTTTACGTATGGGACGTTTAGTGTACCGTTTGGCTATATTCCTGTTTCAGTTTATTATTTGGACTGCTGATTTTTTATATTTTTTATTGCGCAATTGTAGTAATTTTAGCTTTAGCTGGGGTCAGTGCGTAGTATAATTACAGCCACGGAGCCAATATAGATAAATAATTACACTTTGTGTACAACCTGTTGCACTTGCACTTGCTTCTTTTCCACTTGTCAGCTCCTCTCCGGAAGATATGTGTTTATGTTCTGGGTACTCGTGTAACTATGCATCTTTTGTTGTTGTTTAGCCTTTTCGGCTATTTTAGCTTACACTCACGCAAAAATTCCGGTGTTTAGTCTTGCCAGTCATACATATGCTTGTATTACATGGAGTCACTAAATATTTGCCAAGATGTGTAGCGATTTTGATTGAAAACGTGCTCGGAGTCAGCTGGCCTGGATTAGTATTTTAAAAGAAGAATGTTCTTTGAGTTTTGAATGGTGAGAAAAACGTGCACGGCTTTAAAACGCACTTGACACTCTGTATCCCAATAATATTGATCACATACCTAATTTGTGTGAGTCCTATTGTAGTAGTGTAAATCCCTTCCAAACTCCTACGGACTTGGTTAAGTTGAAGATGTTCAACTGAGCGACTGATTTTTGTTTTTGATTTAATAACTAAATCTTTGGAGCTTGGAGTAGGTAGTGTAATTATTTTTTTTACACTTGGGAAATAATAATAATCCCCTAGTCGTGAATGTAAATGGGATGATAAGAGGAAGGAGGAGAAAAAAACAGGAAAGTACGACGCTGTCTGGAGGCAGACAGCATAGGTGTGCTTGAAGAAAGTATGTGTGGATTTATGTAAACAAATAGTTTAATTGAAGGTGTAGGAAGAGTAGGAAAACTAGAAAAACATTTGCCCACAGTTATGTTGTCTGCTCTTCTCTCACTCACAAACTGACTCTGTTGACTTGGACTAATGTCTGGGTAGCCGTTCAAGATCTTAGAATTGAGTGGAGTGGAGGAGACGTTTGAGAGTTTGAGATCACGATAACGTTGCCCACGGAATAAAAAGGGAGTTGAGTTGTGCAGGTATGGTTGTGGTAGGAATTGAATGAATGTCTTCCACTAAACTGCATCTGTATCACTTGGACGATGAAGACGGAATGCTGTTCAGTCTTCGATGTTGCCCTACGCAGCTTTCTATGTACGCTCTCAAGTCCACCGCTTCAGCAGTAGCTACATACATATACTTATACACACACACACGTACAGAATAAAGTGAGATCTTGTTGTACAGAGTATTTCACTTTAAAGAATCAGATTTGGTCCTCAGATTTTGTTCGTCTCATAAAGAAACAAAAACCCCTCGTAGCCCTCGTAGCATCGGGTTTTTTGTACAGGTATGCATGCATGTGCGTACATATGTAGGTGTGTTTTGTGGTGTAAAATCCATGTTATTATTTATCAAATGGGAGCTGTAAAATTAGCTGTCTACTTCGTCTCCGCACATGGAGGCTATAACGCATATGCGCTCGGCACTGCACTGCTCTGTTTCTTGTTGCTTCTGGGGGGAAAGGGTTCCTTTTCTTTTTTCTTGCAACTTGAAAAAGGTGTAGGTGAGTGTAAATGTTAAGCCGTTGAATTAATTCCTTTTCTTTATCTTTCCCGTGGTACATCGACTTAAGCTATCCTATGAATAATGTAGAATTGTAATGTACGTTCAACACCTTTGGCTTGTGCTTAATATCTGTTTGCATGGCATGGCATCACAAGATTCACATTCCACTGCAATCACCACCCGGTGGAATTTAGGAGACGTTAGAGTCAAACAAATAATAATTTAAACACACAGCAAATATTGTACTGACGTTTGTTCACTTCTTGAATCTCTGATTGTTGCCTACATGTATGTACATTTCGGCGAAACGTTTAGCCTTGCAACTCAGCAAAAGACAATAATTGAAATCAGTCTTGGCTAGGCTGCCAAATAAAAGTATAAAAGAAAAGAAGAACGGTTTATTGATAGCTTCTGAGTTCAAGGTAGAAATCTCCTGTGTCGTACGCGTGCTATTGTCATGATTCAAGTTGTAGCCTGGGAGTCTCATGGGTATAATTATTACTGAATTATTTTAGGAGGGAAGGTAAGGCTCTCATAAATTGCCGTTCAGTTGGAGGGCCTATACTCTATACATAGGTTTGTTACGCTGCACCGGTTTGCGAGTCCATATCCATGAATCCATGTTGATGTTGGTGCGATGTTGTGATTTGCTATGCTAATATTTTTTATAGGAAGCAGTATCTTAAGCAATGGCCTAGCAGCATCTAATAACGGGTTAGAGAAGCTGTTTATGGAATTGTTGGGGGTTGGTTGAATGTTATTTTTTAATACTTTCTTCTTTTACATCAAAGGGTGGTTGCAAATGTAGACATTAAATCATTTCTTGGGATGTTGTATTACCTGCGGACTGACTTGATTTAGCCACCGCAAGATAGTATGTTTAAATTTTAAATTGGTTGAACATCTGTGATCTTCTGTACTGAAGTATGTACCTAGGTAGGTGGGTATGTAGGCACACTAACTTTAAGGGGACTTCATCTCTTTTTAGATTAGACATTGCCCTCCTGTGTTCTTCGTTCCTCCTTGACTTACGATTAGCTTGACTTTGACTTGGATGTTTCTTGATATTAATAGTACAGTTATTGGTAAAAGGATGTTCTTGAAGATCATTATATACCCATATGAAATTAGCTTGGAAGTGTTTTGTATTGTATGGAGTGACTATGAAGTACGGGTAGGTACGTTCATAGGGCACAGGAGACTAGCGGAAGACAGTGTAGAAGAACAATGCGATGGAGTGTGCAACGTTCAGTTTTGATAAAAAATCTGTAGGGCTTTTCATCCTCATAATTAAGTTCATGAATTAATCATTACTACCGCAGTCATTATCAGCAGTCCTCTTATATTTGTAGTTAGTGAAGACACTATTATGGTCTCAGTGGTCTTATCCTTGCCTAATAGTCTGTTCACAAGCCCTACAGGTTCTTGCTCTGGTCTTTAGTTGGGTTTTGGGTAGGGCATTTCCGAAGGATTGAAAATTGTTCCGAGGTGAGGTTAGTATTTTTCATCAGAATGAGTTTCGAATGGAAATGAGAGGAGTTGTAAGTTGGAGTCAGAATGAATGGATGGACATACATGGATACATTTGAAATACATCACTTATGAAGGTAGGTTGCAGTTACTGCTGACGTTGATGCGATTGCAATTCAATTTACTACTCATAGTAACAGTCAAACCGGGATATGTATTAGGCTGCTTGTACATTATTTCGCAGATATACATTAGTATGAAAAATGCCGGTGATACCTGTGTTGTACACCCAAATCATACCAAGCAGGTAGTGAGTAGCTGCGTGCAATACTTTAATACAAAATTGTGGGCGCTTCATTGTATCGTGTCTGGAATCTTGAAATAAATCGTTACTTTCTTTACGAAAGTACTGACTTGTGTGCGTACCTGTCGGCTCATTATTTGAAAGTACTAGCTCGCCCTCATCGTGTCTTGGATGAATTGTATGGGATTGAATTGATTAGCTCTATCTATGTCTCTATTTGCTGTATTTAAATGGTATTAGAAAAAGTGTTTTCCCCGATACTGAACTTGTGATTATGTCAGACCTGTACTTTATCCGTGGGAGACCAGAGATCAATAACTTTAGATTTAGCATGGGGACTTGAAGGTGTTCTGTCTTCCTTTTTTTTTCCTTCTTGGTACTCTTCTTTTCCAAAGATGTTTGAAGTTTAAATGTTTCGGTGAGTCGAGAGAGAAAATTCTGTTGAGGTAGAAATTGGATTGGAATGAGTGGAGACGTGTTACCCTTGACATTTTATAGACACTTAAGATAAGTTCAAGTTCGAATTTGAAAAAGTTGGTTTGGGTTTGGTTGGATGTTTGTTGTTTTATTATGATGAATGTTATTATCTTTGTGTATCATCTGTAAGTTGTATAATGAGCTGTAAGATTGATAAGGTTATGAAACTGAGAGAATAGAATAGATATTCATCTTGTGTATAAAAGTAAAACTTTGACTTTCAGTCCTCACAAACAGTCAGAGATAGAGAGTAAAAGAACACAATGCAGACATGTACAGTCGACAATAGCGCCTGCATTGCAGGGGAGTGCAAGAAGAGTGAGGGCTGGTAGTGAATTAAGTAACGTAACAAATACTGTAATTGGAACTTGATTGCAGTTTATAGCTAATGAGTTTTTACAGTAAGTACAGCAGAACAATGATCATTATGTCTTCGTATGTACGGACGGAGTGTGCAGTGTAATTATATGTAGTCCGAGAAGAGTTTGTCGACTTGTCTCTCGATTAGAATTACTAGACTGATTTATTTGCAATCCAGAGAGGTTCTTGTGTCACTCGTTCAGCTCAAATTGTAGCATCAGCTCTTTTTTTTTCTTCTTCTTCTCCTTCTTCGTACGATCCTATGACTTTTATTTTCTATTCGACTTTAGTTTGTATATTTGGTCTGGTGGTATTCTTTGGAAGTTTATTTGCCAGGCCAGGCATTTATATATTGTTGGACCCCACGTACAATGTAATTATCTCTGCTGAAAAACGCATGAACGCAAATACATTAAATGACATTGACTTCACTGACTAGTCAGCATCTCTCGTCTCCTTCTCACTCAGTTTACTTAAACCAAGCGCAAAAGTGCTTGTCATTCAGAGGTTCTTGTGTAAATAATTCCGGTTAGCCACACAGCCACTGCGACTAGAATGCACTCAGTGGTTTACTTTTTACGTTTTACACTTGTCTTGGAGTCCCCTTTGTTTGTGTCTCTACACTCCTCGAGATCAGCAGATTAAACTAAAGTTCTTTGCTTAGGTGATTTTGATTGTACTGATTTCCTTTTTGTAAGTATTTGATACTTCTGTCCCTGTCCCACCAACTCTCAAGTTTATGCGGAAACGACGAGCGGTTGCAAGGTACCTACCTACCTTAGATGCCTCACAGAGATATTGGGAGATTATGTAGCTGGTCCTCCTAGTTTTACTTCACTTCGGTTTCTCTACAAACTTCACGCTTTAGACTCCTTGTGTCATCTTTGGTATGTGTAGTGCCTATCTACGTCCATTTTACCAAATGTAATGTATTTTGAGGGCGAGAGTGTGGGGGGGGGGCAGGAGGGACAGAAAATTGAGTTGAGATTAGGAAATCTTGTTGGCAGTGGCACTAATAAACTCATTTAGATTTGGCAGTAGTGGGATCATGTAATAGTTTTCAGATGCGCAATAATTTATCAATGGGGTTATAGTACAGAACGGAGTACATTGAGGATTGATGCTAATGCGGAATTTTGTTGGAATTCCTTTTCCCCGTGTGTTAGTTTTCTTTGTCTTTGTTTGTTGTGCGTGATTACGTGAGCTTTCTGAGAGTAATTACATATAATTCTATTTAGATACCACAAGCCTATTAATGAGTTTCTTAGAATGTTGCGTAAGAGAAAATACGTATGTGTGCAGAATTGCAATTTGAATTTAGCTGCCTAGTAATCCGTATTGGTAATATTTTGTATAGGAACCCACATGCATCACTAACAAAATATCCCCATTACTGATAGTGCGTTATATTTTGAATGTGATTGCGTGCTTGATGCGTCAAGAGCAACGATAGTTACTATTAATATTATGTAATTTATTAACACGTGTCGGATTATAGCACCGAGATGCAGACTTACATTATAGGATTTTCCTGTAGATGCTTATCATTGTGAGTTTATTAGAGTTTATAGTTTATGTGCGTAAGATGGTTAGCCATCTAATGTCTCAGTGTACTCGTCAAATTTTAGTTTATAAAATATAAAAGGGTATCATTGTACTTTCTGTGCAGCCTAGTATTTATAGTTGGTGTATATATCTTTTCATTTTCCTTTTCGTGATATAGATGTTGATTTAAGTAGGTATATGTAATTAATTAGGCAATGAAACGGAGACTTACAGAAATACGACTTGAATGAATTGGGAGCGTTAGCTTGCAGTCGCAGCTCTAATAAAGAACGAAATCGCTACAGTCAAAGCATAAAATAGATGAACTGTGTAAGTAAAATAAAAAAATGTAAGATGAAGACAAAGACAACGGAGGACTGGAAATACTTTTAAGACTTTAGACTAAATGTAAATATTTACTGTTGGAATCCGAGATAATTACCATCACAAGTTTTTTGTTTAGATTTTAATCTGAATAAGGGTAACGATATGCTCAGTTTTTGCTTTAGTATGGGTATATCTTTCTCAGACTCAGCAGAGCGAAAGAGCTTTTATTCATACATATGTAAGTAGTTACTACTAAAATGCCACGTTCGTGTCCTCCCTTAGAGTTAATTATCTTCACAAAAAATGATAGATACTTTAGGAAATTCATTTAAGTTTCCATCGTACGGCTAGTTAGCACCGTCTAAAAAAAAACTAAGAAAAATACCAAGAGGTTTTTGCACTTTAAACTGTTGTCATTATTATAGCATTGCGCATTGTCACTGAAATTTACATTTTGTTCTATACCTTCTCTCATTTAATCCTTTCGGTAAATAAATATCCATGCTCTGCCATGTTGCGGATACGTTTTGAATTTTCAACGGTGTACAGACAGTCAGTGAGACTGTCGACCGTACACGGAAAAACGTGCGTCTATCCCAACTACTGGATACACAAGATTAAGGAACGGTCTTCTTAACCCAAACAAAAGGCACCTGTAAAATAATCATAAGAGCTTCAAAGGATTTTCCCTTGTCGGAAGTGCTGCTTCTATATTCATTAGTGAAATGTTGATGTTCTTTTTCCATTGATACTTTAACTTTTGAAACTTCTCTGTGCTAAGCTCAACTGCAACATCAAAAGAATTGCTTACTAGATTTTATTGCACAATTACCTGTACTAGTGACGCTGTACTTTACATAATCTTGGAATTATTAAGGTTTTGTGTAACTGACTTCATGCTCTTCTACTTCATGGTGGAGTGTATCATTCTACATACGTATTATGTATGTAGTACGAACACTCATCGTCAGCTTCAGTTAAGAGTTAAGATGAGTATTCCCTGGAATAAGGGTAGCGGTAGACGGTAGACATAATTCTTGTGTTTTAAAGGTTTTAATCTACTGCGGATCGTTATAGCGAGGTGACTGTAGCGATGGGCAACCCTTTGCACGCGTGCAATTCATTGCACATTGAACGCCAAAAGTTTGCACGTCGGAGAGAGCAGAGATTTTGATAATTTTTGGCTAATATGAAACATATTTGTTGCATCCAAAATTACATTGGTTTCTTTAATGTATACATGACTTAAGTTAAGGTATGAGCTGAAGATAAAAACTCTTGGAGTCAGAATTTGAGAACGCAATTGTCATTTTAATCGCTACGTCCTCCAGGCCTGAGAAATGGAATATCAAATATCCGCGTGCGGTAGTTGGAATTTAAATTTTTAGAAATATGGAGCTTCTTAAGTAAGCAATTACCAAAGCATAAATCAAAGTCAAGGGTAGATGTTAAATAACGTCGAATTCTAAGAAACTAAAAGTAAGCAGTACTAAAGGCATTAAATACACAAGAATCATTGTAGCTCGGATTTGGTTTTCTTAAAAAAAATGGAAACGTTTTTTGTGTTCTGTGCCAAGCTAGTTTTGCTGCAAGAAACCTGTGTTGAATTTAACTTTCGTTTAAATTGAGATACGTTTTAATAGATTGTGGTCAAGAGTTAGCTGAGAGTTACACTTTGCTACTGATTTTTGTAAACATTTCAACGATAGTAAAATCAAATCACAAGGACGTGGAAAGACAATTGGGCCAATGTTTTTTAGCAAAATCAAAGGTTTTTTAAAAAACAGCTGCCGATTTTTGAAAACAATTTGATTCAAGAAGAAATGAAATAATTACTTTACTGCGTCGTTTCAACCAATATTTTTAACTTTGATACTCAATGTTCAGCAAATTAAAGTATAGCTGTCTGTCACTATCAAAGATTCGTCTATGTTGCTTTTAAAGCAATTTTCCCAATTCAAGAAGTTAGAAACCACTTTTGTCTTTATTAGATATCCTCACACTCCCGAATTTCAGGAGATCCTCAAATAAAACAGTTTGATTGGCTAGACATCAAAAATTTGGAAATCATAGACTTTCAAGCCATTTCACTTGGAACTTTAAAATTGGAAGCCCTTAATCAACAAATTGATAATATTAAAGCTGACTTAGTTGAAGGGATCCTCGAAATGAAATACTGGAAGCTTTTGGAACAGTTTACCGAACACATGGAAGCGATTTGCTTAATCCCTACTTTCAATGTTTAGTACTTCTATTTTTGCGAGCAGTACTTTTCTTCAATAAAATTTGTTTTTTCCAAAAGCAGAAATCGTCCTACTAAAGAAATCAGTTCAGTTTGATATCTTTGAAATTGACAAACTATCAGCTCAGGCTAGATGTGCTCTTGAAGACTATTTAGCAACAAAATTCGCATTAATTTTTGTATGATTTAAAAGCTATTTAAGCAATAAAAATGTTTATTACTATGGTTTGCACGCAAGAAACGCTTTTGAATTTTTCAGTTAAAATATTGCACACCATCTTAAAAAGGTTGCCCGTCGCTGTGTATGTATTTTGCAAGTCCACCGAGTAGCGGCAGCAATAATACCTTTCTCAAATGGTCCCTGTAAAATTTTGAAACTCGAAAGTCTTCAAAAAATTTAATGATGGTTCTCTTGCCTACACACAATGTAGAAGGCCGATGATTTCTATTTTATCCGAATAGAAAAAAGTGGGTATTACAGTCATTGTAGTATGTATTTATGTATGTATATCATTTATTCTATTCGATAACTTTTTGTTTGGTATTTTCCTGTCTCAAAGCGCACAGTCGGGTCGAGAATGTATATATAGGTATATATCTTTCTTGGAGCCATTACTGGGAAATAGAGAATAATATCTATCTAGCTTTTTGCTTTAAGGTGGACACGCAATCTCTTCGTAGACTAATTTCCAATTTTTTCTGAGATGGTTTGGAAAAATAGTGCGGATTTCATTCTGTCTCACATTTTGCAGTAAGTAAGTAACATCTGGGACAGAAACCAAAGACATGGGGTAAAGATTCGGTTACATTCTCCGTGCAGTGTTGACGTTGACGGGTGCGCCTTGGCTACGACCTTGAAAGGCTATGACTGGAGGGATGTTTGACGACATTTTGATTAAGGTGACCAAATCTGAAGGGGTTATAATTTGTTTTCATATGATCAGTTTGTTACCTGACGGGTATTCTGAGTAGACTTCGTCTCGTTTTCCTTTAGTGTCCCCAAGCCATACGAAATTCCAATGGATCTAGAGGGTGCTGTAAGCCCGTATAACGGCTAAAGACAGTGTACAGTGATGATTATGATTAAAGCGGAATGTCCCTGTCGAAGAAAAGAAATATAACAAACCCCATACACAAGAACGATGAAATTAAAAATGATTGTCTGCTAATTTGAAAATTGCCTGCCCCTTAAGGGGCAGGCAATGCTTGCTTTGCTTTAGTAAAAACTAAACAACAAACATTAATCAAATAATAGCAAAAATAAATTTTCACTGGTGAATTGTATGATGTTGATGTATGTTTACAGTATCTACTCTAACAATTATTACAAATTACACTATAATATAATTAAAATTATAATAGTTTCGATTCGAACAAATATACCTAAGACAGAATGTTTGAATTGTAAAACAATTTTCATAGAATTTTCTGGAAAGCTACTTTTCAGTTTAGCTTCGCTATAAACTGAAAAGCGAAGGACGAAATAAGGCATTTATTGTCTATTGCTAGCAAATGACCCAGTAGCAGTTTTCTGGTGTTGGCGGACACGTGTTTAATTTTGCTAGCTCTTTTAAAATAAATGTAGTGTAGTACCTTAAGGTACACATTTTAAAATAAATTATGCATGTGTATATATTATTTATGCATTGTAATACATAATTACTAATAATGTATGTACCCAGTATTGCTTGCGATTGCACTAACGTAAAGTCATTTTTTGCTAATCTTGTTTTAAATTGGTTTTAAGTTAAATTTTGGCATGTCGTTCACCACATTTACTGGAGCGAATCTAATCAAGATGGCCTACTAAAAAACATTACCTCACAGTACATTACTCTCACAGTACACTATTTAGCATTGGCACCCAACACTTTGTTCGTAAGTACTTGTTTGTTTGTTTAGCCACAAAAAAAGTTCCTACGCTTTTCTCAGTGATCTGATCGTATGTATGTACTAGTATGTATTTCTTTTTTGAAACAATTGAAACCAATAGAAAAAACATCTTACTGACTAAAAAGCTTTTAACAAACCCGAATTTTTACTTTAATATAAAATACATCCATCCAACAGGTAAAACAGTTGTCATTGCTACTTTAGCACCAGTAAAACTAAGACAAAAAAATACTGAAATTGACATGATTTAAGGACAAAGAAGCGATTAATTTAAAGGAATGAAATCAAACAGCCATTTTTAGTTCAACATTTCCTACTAATTTTATTCAACTGTTTAAACTCCTTTAATTCAAAATTTATTAACTTCAATTCGTAACATCTCCTTATTCTACTTAAAATTAAGCTCTGTTCGTCCAGTTTAGTTTTTAAAATAGAATGTTTTCGATTCCATTTCGATTTTACCGGTTTGTAGTTCTATTACACTGCAGTTTTGTATTGGAAATCAAAATTTTAGGATTTTAATAATTTTCTTTATTTTAATTTTGAACTTAAAATGTGTTTCTACTATTATTTCTCATTTTCGTTTTTGAGTATTCTAATACCTAGTAATTATTCTCGTAATTCTATTCTAACATACATGAACGTATATATACTAGTAAAAATTAAATTTTAATTAAAATAGTTTAAAATAATAGCTTAGAGAGCTATTACAGTCAAGTCACTAAACTATTATTATTATTTATTCAATGTTTAAAAAAGTCACTAAACTATTTGAATGTAAACCTTTTGCCAAGCAATAATTTTGCCAATTAAAAAATTTAAATTAAATTTTTAAACGTTTTGAATCTTACAGAGACGGAGACGGAGAGGACAGATTCCTTGGTGAGATGAAGAATAGGCGGGAGCGGGAGTTGAGAAATGAGAATGGATTGTGATTTTGGTACAACTGCTCACTACTCAACTGACTACCGACCAGTGAAACAAGAAATAATTATTAATAATTATTATTAATTAAGATTCCGCAGAGTTTTTAATTTGAATTAAAAATGTAGTACATACCAAATTTCAGAATCAAACAATACTAATTTCTTCACTTCACTCTCAACATAAAATTGCTATATTTAATATGTAACTTTGTATACAGGCTATGGAAGTGTAAATTGTCAAAATTACATTTAGGTAAGTAAAAGTGTACAAAAGTAATTTTATTTATATACAGACTGTGACTATTTCCCAATTCGAAAATTCACAACACTATCTGCAAGATACTAGCATTCCATTGTTGAACTGTCTTTTGTAGATGAGCAAAACTAACATGTTTTTATTATTGTATTATTTTCTTTTTTCAGTTCTTGATCTAAGGCCTTCAGCACTGGTGCTATTGTTCTGGTAGACACGGGCAACTCCAACAAATGAAATAATGAAGTCCCGCTACTAGATACACATATGTATAATGTATGTGTAGAACAAGTCTATTATTAAAGTGAAGTAGACTTCGAACATTTCGGTGACATTACGGCCGACTGACTAGCGGTGCCTCACTTGATGTCGGTCATCAGGGATCCGTTGACTTAGGAATGGCTTTTTGTTTCTTTCGAAGCTTTGCAGTGAGCCTGGAACAATCATGGATACACTTTTAAATACATTATTACGGAATGTTCATGTTTATTGTCAATATAGTTTTCAATTTCTTCGTCGTGGAATCGTCTTCATCGAGTTCTGGATAATAAATTAATGGTATCCATACTAACAATAAGTTAGGCTACAAAATTCTGTAATAAACACTGTTCAACAATGTCAACAAGTTCTAACCTAACTACTCTCCGTTTTCAAGGGTTTGTTATTTGCTTATTAACTTGGTGTAAGGGGTAACCGTAGTAGCAGACGTTACGAATTCCACCTTGTAGGACACAGGCTTGTTTTTATATTTTAAACCAGACCTCGGTTCCAAGTTCCAACTAAGTCACAGAAAATGAAAGCATAAAATATAACAAGTGGGGCTTCGGTCCGTAAAAACCAAATGAGACGTTCAAAGTACCATTTTAAAGGTAATCGCATACAAAATAGGAATAATGTAAGTAGACTACTCAAAATAAATTAAGTTTTAGTCCAACATTTTTGCACATAATGTTTGTTTTTTCCACATTATTTAAAAAATTTCAAAATTTGATTTGAATATGAAATTGAAAGAACAACTTCAGATCTACAATCAGCTCGTCATTTCCTTTCAAATGGTGTATTGTGCAATACAATTGTGACAAATTAATATTAGAGTTTCCGCTAAATTATGTAGAAACTTTAGTAACATTGCTTACTGAATTTAACTTACAGCCACCGTTTTATTTCGATAGGTAAACAAATTGAACTTCGTAGAACGGCCACCAGGGCAAACAGATAATATGCAGTTTACTACAGGATTATGCGTGCAACTTTATAACTAATACATATGAATTTTAGGAAACTAATCATTACTAGCCATAGCGTGCCTGGTTCATGGCTTTGAAAAGATTCCACGTTATTTAAAGCATTTTAATTTTATTTACGGTTATTCTGCATGATAAATAATTTTATCCGTTGTTACGTTCTAATAAAAAAAAAACAAGGTGAAGTTGTTACATACAGTGTAATTTGATTTTGTTTTGTGATTGAAATCGTTTACCCAGCCGTCAGAATCTCTCAGTCTTTCTGCAGGAATGGAAATACAATTGGGATGACTAACATCTGTGACAGAAAATTCTATTTTCTAAATGGCAATCTACAACAACGCTTTAAAGCTTACAGTTTTGTATTCAAAAAATTATAGGGCAGGTGTGGGTAATTTTGATGCTCCATTTAAAATTTCGGGTGTTTCCGTTTCCGGTTACCCGGTCGGTCTTCTTTCAGTTCAGTGTATTAGAACACCTGAGCCAACCTGAATCCATTGCGGACCCAAGTTTAGCCAATGCGAATGCATGCTGAACAAAGTAGCTAACGTCGTTGTTGTTCACACTATAGCGTTTTGACTTCTAATTTAAGACTTGCAGGCGGTGTTGGAGAAAGTTGTGTCCAGGCCCAGGGGGAAAGTAGAAGAATCAACCAGCGTTTTGCCTACTGCTATCAATGGCTGCTAAGGAAACTTCATTTATTTTAATTCAAACGTTCCCCCAAAATATAAAATGGCGAACTATTTATGGAGAATTATACAAACTCTCATTTACACTAATTCTCTAACCATAAACTTGAAATAGAAAAACGTGTCGATGTACCATGTAAAGACAAATGAATGGTTTGCTTTCAGGCTAAACAAGTGACAGATTATAATTTGTCATTCCATCCGTATTTCAAATGTCAAGTAGTCTACATTTTTCAAGATTAATTTTGTGATCTGCTTGACACTAGTTATGTTACACCACTTGTACTTTAGAATCTGTCCTATAACCTTACCACTAGTAGCTGTATTTTGATCTTCTCATTTAATAAAATTGGCCTACTTTATGGATTGCTTCAGGATTGAATTAAGTTGAGCACCTGAGCAATTTTGTCTTCCTTCCAAATATGCAAATTACGACAAGTGTGTTTCTACAATTTACAATTCTGCTATCCGTATCCCTATCTATCTACCATCTCAATGCATAACACCTGTGTGTACATCATACATATTATATCTACATACAAGTGCAGAGTAAAACGCGAACATTACACCTATTATAAAGCAGAGGATGGAGAGCGTGTGTGTGTAATTCCAGCCCAAAGTTTTACACTGCTTGTTCATTTAATAATCTACGAAATTGAGTGGAATAAAATATAAAAGTGCATGCAAATGGCTTGTATTTTGCACTGACTGCGACTGCAGATAAAAGAAAGTTGTTCTTGCGTAGCAACAAGAACAACTATATAGTATTCACCTAGGTCCGGATAAAGTCGACTTTTCCCTTGGGCACAATACAAGATACATTATGTAGCTCGCATATGTCTGGAGGCAGTGGTTGTTACTCTATCAACTTATGGTTAATTCGCTCATTTAAAAGCGTAGGTACTTGCTAACGAGAGATACATATCGTCTGCGTCAATGTAATTTGTCCCAAGTACAGTGTATGCTTAGCTGCAATGTGTCCCAAGTCCACACAATGATATTTTTCATTTTTGAAAAAGTGTCATTTACTAGTTTTAACCGTTTTGAAAAAGTGTTACTTACTTGTTTTGACCGTTTTGAAAAAGTGTCATTTACTAGTTTTGACCGTTTTGAAAAAGTGTTACTTACTTGTTTTGACCGTTTTGAAAAAGTGCCATTACTAGTTTTGACCGTTTTGAAAAAGTGTTACTTACTTGTTTTGACCGTTTTGAAAAAGTGTCATTTACTAGTTTTTACCGTTTTGAAAAAGTGTTACTTACTTGTTTTGACCGTTTTGAAAAAGTGCCATTACTAGTTTTGACCGTTTTGAAAAGGTGTTACTTACTAGTTTTGACCGTTTTGAAAAAGTGTTACTTACTTGTTTTGACCGTTTTGAAAAAGTGTCATTTACTAGTTTTTACCGTTTTGAAAAAGTGTTACTTACTTGTTTTGACCGTTTTGAAAAAGTGCCATTACTAGTTTTGACCGTTTTGAAAAGGTGTTACTTACTAGTTTTGACCGTTTTGAAATGTGTTATTTACTAGTTTTGTCACACAATGGTATTACGGACTTGGAACATATTGCAATTAAGCTGAGACTGGACATGAGACAAATTGCATTTACACAGACGATATGTGCTTATACAAGTGGTAAGTAACACCTACTCGGACTAAGCAGTAGTAATAAAGGCAAAAGTTAACTTGCTGGGATCCCAGCTCACCTTGTCAGCTGTTTGAGATGATTTTACGTATGTACCTATTATAGATTCATCCTGCATCCATAGAAATGACCAGCGTACCAAAAACCAAACCTACCCATTACACTCACTCGGTGTATAATTTTATGCATGTACATACAACCAATGGGAGGCATGTAAGTTCATCGCTATTAATTTTAAATATGAAGGGAGAAAAAATAAAAATCAGGCCTTCCCTTGATAAGAATATTAATCATAATTGAGAATAATTATTGCAAACAGCTGGCCGGTCGAAGTACACGTGGTGCAGCCTCAAGAGGCTGTGATAGTGTGAGGGAAGTAAAGAGTGTATTCACAACTCCTTGACGTTCTTTATTCTTATTCATTATTTCAAAAATGTTTGTGCGATCATTGGGAATTAAAATGTAGCTGCAGTAGTTGCCGGACCAGTCCTACGTCAAAGGGCAGACTAGACACTAGACATACAGTCTACGAGTGGAAATATTGGAAGAATTTATATCCTATAAATTGCCATAGCAGATTTGCTCGCTCAACTAGAACTAGAATAAATTACTATCTACACAGAAGTGTGTGGCTTAACGTGAGACATTTTAGGTACTGAGGCACCTTCCTTTGCACTACTATTAACACGGCCACAATACAAACGCCAAAAAAAAGCGGCTGCTCTATGCAACACTAACGAATAGGGATACCTAATGAAGCATAATATTATAATTTTTTTTGCGTTATACTTATAATGATAATTATTGTAATAATATCCCTGAGCGCGCTAATAATTATACTTTGCATTTCTCCCTTGGAAAATATTCATTTAATTTCATTTTCTAGTCCCTGTCCATGTTATTACGGTGATCTGATCAGACTGCACTGTGCTTTTTAGTAATAAAAATAAAATATAATTGCTCTTGACGTGAGGTGACGGGTGGGTGACGGTGCGGTGGATATGAATAATATGAATCTGTCATGTGACTCTGGGCTAAAACTATTAACTAGGCGAGGATGCTATAAAATGATGTTGAGTGTGTCAAAAGGGATGCTCGTCATGATCATGTCATGTGTTGTTTATGGAGTGTTGTAGTCACAATGAATTTTCCTCATGAGTGCACACACATTACGACATTACATGTGTACATAATATACTGTGTTGCCAGGCCAGGCTTAGGACAGCACATCACATTGTAATGTCTTTTCCGGAGGCTACAGATTCGACAAGGGAATTAGCTAATCTTATCCTAAAGTCTTACAACATAAATTGATTCCAATAAACCTCCAGGGTGTATTTTTAATTTTAGATTCCCCGCCCATTTTGGTGTAGTAGCCTTGAGTTGCTCTCTGTTTCTGTTTTAATTAGCTATACACCTATATTTTGAACATTGCGCATTGTTGAACAAGCTTCTCTTCCATCTGTATCTTCATCTTTTAAAAGACTCGTCAGTGAGATTGAAATGTGACTAAAATAATTCTGCATGCATCATCATTTGGGGACATGGAATTAATAAACCATGTAATGAGAGTGTGAGTTGAATGAAACGGAAAGCTCTGTACTCCTCGAAAAATTAAAATCATTTGAAGCTACGTGGATTTTATTGCTTCAGATACTTACGTGTGTGTGTGTGTGACGTCTACCGAGATAATGAAATAAAGTAGGTCCCTTCGTCAAACTGTCTGTCATAAACAAAAGGATCAAATGCAATTGTACCCGTAGCAGGATACTAGTAGAAATGAAAATGAAGCGCGTATCACACAAGGACAGGGGACTGAACACGCATGAATAGGTACGTGTATCCATTTGACGGTTGACGAATTAATCCTTTGACGTAAGCAACTTGCTGGTGAAAATAATTACTGGAGATCCCTAATCGCAAGTAGGTTAATGGGTATAGTCGCTACCGCCATAAATAATGTTAAACAAGAAGTAGGGAGCGTGCTGTGCCTATACTAGTGTATGGGATTTTGGCATTTCAAACGCTATCTGAGCAAGAATCCCGATGCTCGAGGACAGGACCTGCATGTACAGAAGAGGATCAAGAGAGTCGGGATTAAAAATGTGATAAGTACTCCAAAAGTGTACGCACATGAAAGAGCCGAGTCCACTGCACTCTCCAGCTCGTCTGTCCACCTGAGCCTGGAGTTGTAGTGGCTCATTTATTTCACCCGCTCCTCTTCAATCCTTAATTTCCCTGTAGTTCCTGCCATGCCCCCACCTCCATCCTCAATCCAAGAGACCAACAGCACCAGATCCATGAGCCAGTTCAGATACTAACATGGACTACATTTTACAAAATACGAGTCCTTCCTTCGCTCATCGCTAAGCTGCGTTCTTTATCCTTGGCTGCTTGGAAGGTGGACGTGTGGACTGGAAGAGAAAAGAGAGCAGAGGGTTCCATGCGCAAAAATCGATTTCTTCCTCCAACTGCCACTGAACTCCATTTGAAAAAGCCATGCTGGATACGGAATATGGGACTGGATTCCCTTCCCAGTAAAAGCGAAAGCAGGAGAGACTCGTATTATTAGCAATGGCTGGATGGGGAAGTTGAACAACTTTTATAGAAGCACGGGAATTTTTAGAGTTACAACGTTCCACGGGGCTTGGGAGACGCGGGGTGACGGTGGTGGTGGCGGCGGGTTGGGGAGGACGGAAGAGTCGAGACACATTGTACTTGAGCAGCTGGGGTCCCTTAGGAAGTCGGAGACACACATGTGATGGCATCCTAGCACTCTTCTGCCAATGCCATTATCTACTCAAAATATTTGAACTAACAATCAGTGAAGATTGGGCCATACACGGTCTCCGCTCTCTCAAATCTCCTTCTCTCCTTCATCCTCATTGAGAGAAGTTTATTGTGCGTGCACACACTCACACACACAGACACACACAGACACACTACATGCCGATATCTTGGCTTGACTTTCTGCTTCTCAACTCTCTGTGCTCGACAACTCTCCTCCGTGTGCATCGCTTCATTTTCCATCCGTGAGATCTCTTTTAGAGCGGAAAGTGTGTTCCTCAGTCGACATGTAGGGAGTACCGACCGACCTACTATTATTATGTAGTTTCTTCGCCATAACCAACCTCTGACAGGGATCAACCCAACGCCGGGCTACCCACCATTCCGTAACACACGCACACACACACTCAAAAATCACCCAAATTGATCCAGATCCGGAATCAGATCCAGACGTTCCTAATTTAAATTCAATACTATACATAGAATTGAGAAAATACGTAGACATTACAATTTTCTGTTTCCTCTCCTACTGAAAGTGAGAACGAAGGAGTGTCAAGTCTCTACGTTGGCGTCTCGGCTCATGGAAGTGAAAGCCTCGTGTGAGAGAGTGATTTTTGACATTCCGTCTCTGCACCATTGTACGTACCATCCCAACCAAGGAAGGTAGAGCAATCATTGTAATAATGTGGCAGTTGTGTTTTTTTCTCTGTAAGTCTGTGTACGCGTATTTTGCATAGGGCGAGCAGTGAGCAGTACCAAGCCGTGGAAGTAGGTACTATAGTTTTGCGAGCCCCTACAAGTAGTATGTAGATACATACCTTCTTCTTTGTGATAGAGGACATAAAAAAAAGTGATAGAGGGGCATGTGTAGGGTATAATCGTATGTACATGTGTTGGTAGTAGGAGTGTGGCTTGATATTTTATTCGGGAGAGAATTCTAGGACACATGAAGTACATGTGGGTCTGTTACTAGGCGGTTGTGAGCGACTGCGAGAGGGCAACGTAAGAAGAAGAAGAAGAAGAAGCAGAAGAGAGTCTGGTGCAGACTGCAGCAACCCAACGACGACAAGCCCAGTCATTCTCCGTCTACCTCTCAACCCAGTCAGTCAGAGGCACTCAGTCCTCAAGTCAAGCCCCGAAATTCAGCTCAGCTGTTTCCCTCTTTTCTCTGTAGACCCAGTCACAGTATAGCTATAGAAACGAGACCCGTCCTGTCCTACGCATAACAACATCTTCTCTCATACAGAAATTATTATTATTATTACTACTATTATTATTCTACCTCGTACTGTGGCCGTAAGTGACGTGCTTCCGTCCCACCTTTATTCACTCACACACACACACACACACACACACACACGCGGCACAATTGTACAGATCGTACACACAGTCTACGATCTTCCTTCCCACATCTTAGGACTCTCTCTGTCTCTCTCTCTCCAGCATTTCTTAGTTTTCGCAGCAGAATTATTCGAGGAGAAAATAAATCAGGTTGGTAATTTATTATAAGTACAAGAATGTATATATCCTATACATCACGTAGAATGTAGACCATAGACATTTTCACGGTTTTTTCATGTCTCCCTCTCCCTCACTCTGTCTCTCTCTCTCTCTCTCTCTCTCTCTCTCTCTCTGTGGTTGCGCCAATTTTTTTATGGACCACATTTCTCTCACCTTTTCTCTGGGTCTATAGTGCAGTGTGTATGCATATAGGAGCATACACGGGATTTGTTAAGTCAGTCCTTTTATTTCCTTTCTTGCCCTACTGTGTATACATAATTGTGCATGGACGGACGGAGGGAGGGAGGGAGGGGTCATAAAATATTAATTTTGAAATGGAATTGGGTCCAATTTATTAGATCCTATAGGACCAGTGACGACGAAAGTGCGACACTTTGAAAAATGCCACAAGGTTCATTTCGGGCATTTATAATCACATACATACTTGTCATAATCCATTAAATTAAATATAAATCGAAGGTCTCTTCGGGTGTTGTTATTGAGTCTAAAGTCCTTGAGTGTGAGTGTGACAGTTCCATTTGTAATAACGAGCCACATAGTTAATAGTGTGAGTGGGCATGGGCATGGATAGACGGATTTGAGGATCTGTAGAAGATTTGGGTATGGTGGCCAATGAGCTTAATTCACACCTTATATTTTTATTGATCGTCATCTGGAGCCATGTTGACCTGCAGTAGTTTGGTTGTTCTAAAGAGACGGGGACGATTGACATTGACCTCTACGGAGGTTCGACAGAAGTAGGAAGAGAAAGAGTGGGATTGAGAGGAAGTGGTTGGAGGTAGAATGCGGACACGTGGACGCCTCCACTCACAAACTTCCAGACCGATAGTCGGTGGATCGACCGAGCGAGTGAGTGGAGGCTCTTGCAGTGGTCGACATCCTTCTCTCATGGAACTCATCTCTCCGTCCCCCGACACACACCGCTCCTCATCCTCATTACTAGTTCTGCAGAGACTGGCTCTAGTTTAATTGTCGAGTATAATCGGTCATTATGACCACCGTATCAGGCCATGGAGGATTTAACGCTCTTCTGTCATTTTCGAGCTCTATTTTCCTTCCATTTTGGTACAAGTCATTAGTCTTGGATGTTGGAGCTGTTGCAAAGCAGTTCGTGGCAGTATCTGCAAAATTGTTTTTATAATATAAACATGTTTTTCAGTTACTTCCAACCTCACTGCCTCTTGCTACTCTTGCAGCTACCTACCTTTAAAGTCTAAACTGACTCGAACTAGTAATTACATTAGGTACGGATATACGGTCTTTGACTTGAATATGTAAAAATCTGGAATGGCTTTGACATGCAAAGCACTTGTTTATTTATTTTATAATGCTCGAGATTCTATTTTCCTTTGCAAATTTCACTGCTGAGTTCCCGGTTTTAAATCCGAGGATTTTGTGATGTTAATAGGCTTTAAGGAAAAAAGATTTTCAGTTCAGATGACGTGTGAGCCGACCCAGAATCGTATGTTTTTCCGCCAGTTTTTATTTTTTTTTATTTTTTCCTAAGTAAGAGAGTATGATACTGCGGATTCTCTTGTACATCACACCAGGCGCAGTTTTTTTGTTACACAAATTATGACTTGCTAAACCGTAGAGCTGTAGAACCGTGGCGTATTGACTTTTTCGATTCGTGAGTATTGTGGGTTGGCGTTGGCATAATGCGTCCTTTTCAATGCTAGATTCTAATAATACTATTTTGATGGTTTCATTGGACGTCATGACGTGATTTTAAAAGTGAGCTTTGGCAAATGTCTCCCCCCAGTATGCCTTCAACTTCAACCTTACTTACCTGTCTATCGGCCTTTATAGAACCTTCTTTTAGCATTGTTTTTATTCCCTTGGTCGTGAAGAACAAGCTCTGCACACGGTGACATCCACATCCACACACACACACATATGTACATGCATAAAGATAGTTATTCTATGCCTGTTTTTATTTTATGGGCCTCTTTTAAATGCAGATGGGAATCGTACTCTGCTTATATATTATCCTGAATGAGTCTGGTATGGAGTGGATGTCAGATTTTATTGGGCTCACCTTATTTTAAATGTGCAAAGATTCCTATACCTTATTATTCCTACCCAACAGTTTACTCCGCTCAGGTGTGCGTTTCCAAGGCACGCATTCTAATAACCTACGGGGACGTAACGTAACTTGACTCCTCGAGTACTGGTTTCTTCGTCTTCGAACGCATCTCCCTTTAACAACTAAATCTCTCTCTCTCTCGCGGACTTTATAAGGAAGTACAGGCAGGGACGATGACAATGCTCAATTGAATTTGTTGAGCGTGCAAATCTATCTGAGCTCAATCATGTAGAGTGGCAATAACGCCACAACTGATTATATATTATACGGAGCACACACACTGCTCGCAGTGCTCGAAGATCATGGATGCCTGAGACGTGAGGCTATTTAAGAAGCGCAGATTGATACTGATAATAGGGGCTTTGGTTTCTTCAATGGTCGCTCCACTCCACAATCACTGATTATGCTTACAGTTACAGGGCGGATTTATTTGTCGATTATAAAAATGTTGATACTGCCTCCACGTCTTCTAGATGAGAATGTAATCAACTTTTGATCCTGTGAGTCGTAATCTAATATTTATTGAAGGGTCTCCTACACCGTGAGTACATTACATGCGGAATAATCTTAATGTGCCGAGATCACGTTTGGAATGCCTACAAAGATAGAACGTACGTGCCTATGTACATGGGAATGAAAATTTGTCGTCAGCTGGATTATGGTCAGAGTACTTTTGTTCATACAATCAGGGCTTGTGATATCTTGATATCTGTATTATTATGTTCACGAAAAGTGTTACTGCATGTATGTAGAATGACGATGTGTGGATATTGCAATGCTTAAAGCATCCATTCAGGATGGCGCTCGAGAGCTGTAACTATACTAAAGTGTAAGATCGCAGTTTGATTTGGCCTCTATTAAAATTTCCTCATGGTTTCATTGAGAATGTGTTTAGAGTGTGTGTGTGTGTGTACAGATGCTATTTTTGCTAAATGATAGAAGCTCCGTTCACTCGTTCAGACTCACTTACAGGCCACATGATGATGGGTTTCTATGACACAAGGGGGGCTTGAGGCTATGGGAGACTAATTGCGATGAAAAAAGAGTCGGGATGGGACTTTTGGAGTATAAAAATAATATGACTCAATGACTTCATCACTAATAAGGCCTGCGACATTTCTGACAATGAAAAAATGTATGAGAGATGGAAGGAAGTGGTATGAGCGGATTTAATTGCGTTTTGATGTCAGCCGGAAATGTATGATCTAAAAATTATGAAATATGATCTTAAAAATACCTACGTAGGATTTCCATGTATCCACACGTGAGACACACCTCCAAAGTTGATGATCTCAAAAGCATCACTCAATATAGCGCTTAGTATACCCACACACATGCATACTGCAGTTTTGTAATAATTTTCATGATGGAGTTGAATGGGTATTGCTTCGTAGACACCAGCAGACTGGATTACGTAAGCCGAGAGTTGCCCAGTATTTTCACCCGAGTTTTGCAATGGGGTGGTGGGCACTTGGTATACATACATACATATAAATTATGTAGGTACATACGTACATGTAATTAAATACATTGCATTGCTACTTATTTATGCAGAATATTCTTCTACAAGCATTTATTTGGCTTCCGCTTGTGTGCGTAAGGTATTCCTACACGACCCCTTGCGTTCTACATGATATCCTATACGCTAACAGAATTTCTAAAACGATATCCGTGATGCAGTAGCAGTAGTTAATTTTGTTGATTAAACATTTCAACTATACTAGTTTGTACCTCGTACGTGTCCAGGATTTTATGTATATTTGCATAATAAAAACTAGACTACACGTGGATGGAATGATACTGAATGAATGTTAGGGTGACTTTGAGTACAAGTAAATAACCATGGGAAGTTAATAATAAATATTTTGGTGTGGAGAGATGATCGTGTGGGTTGACAATTGGAATTTTGCTCATGGGAGACATATGTTAGGTTTTCTGGCTTGTTTTTCAACACATTGCCAATTTCAATGTCCCTATGGCACAGTGTGGTATTCCCTGCTCTTTCTTTCAGGATATAATTACACTCTTTTTCTGTAGATAAAGCTTTACCACACTCTCACGATGAGTCTCAGTTCACAATTACTATCACTTTACTGGAATATTTTTTTGCATAGGTGGCAATAATAATAATAATAATAATTACAAATGTCTTGAGTACACTCCTAGCCCTAGCTAGTGCAGTGGGGCACGCTCTTTAGAAAAGGAGTAGAAAGTAAGTACCTACACGTACTATGTATACGTATGTAGGTATACGTTATAGGATATTACGGTTGATATGCGCATAGCTACACTTACATCCTTGATACACTGACACTTTACCTGAGCGTCTGATTGAGGTAGTTCATAATTGTGTCTATATAAATTGGTTCTTGGCCATTGGCCTTTTTGTCTCATTTCCAATTGAACATGCCAAGGCAAGCTGTGCCTGTGCCAGTGCTGT
The DNA here is from genome assembly GCA_034695205.1 of Dicyrtoma fusca. NCBI lineage: Eukaryota > Metazoa > Arthropoda > Collembola > Symphypleona > Dicyrtomidae > Dicyrtoma > Dicyrtoma fusca. Next base: position 14,990 of record JAQFZC010000199.1, on the reverse strand, counting down.
GTGTACAATAATCACGGCATCGCTTTCATGTTCAACTACTACAGTACTACACACACGATGGTATTGACTAAGAAATCGAAAATTTAATGAAGGAATGCCCAGTGGCCCAGTCTTCTAACGATTTACCTTCTGTACTGGTTTCTAATGCTATTTACTGTCTTCCTTTATTATTTTCGAAAACTTTTGAAACACTCAAACCATAGTTACACGTATCACTATAGCACAGCGACGGGTGTCACTATATCGAGCTTCATTCCACTTCTGCTACTGCGTCCTAGTCTTTTGCATTTCCAATTACCTAATGACACGATACATTCTACCATCATCAGTAGACACTGGAAATGTAAGCATGTCCAGTATTTAAAGGCAGTCTTTCAATGTTTTATCCGTTACTTGGCGTTGTTGGCTAGCCGAACAGGAATTAGGTATGTAATTACCTATGTATGTGGAAGGTGAATGAATTCTGGAACTGGGACAATGAGCTTTGAACATACCTAGGCATTATAGGATGGTAAATGTAAGCAAGTTGTTCGAGTGAGTAGACATTCATCAAAAATAATAATTTAATCGGAGACGCCTTCTTTATATGTATACCGAGAGGGCTGATCGTAAGTCTGGCCAAACGGAACGACAGAGCATCGTGAGAACAAGACTAGTTAATTTATGCGTAAACTAACCTCACGTACCATTACGTTTCAATGCACCTACTCACAAGTAGGTAATTACTATAAGCATACGGCAGAGCAAAGATGGTGTTAAAAACATTGTTATAGCATAGTTTCATTGAAAATCGAATTGCAAAATAGCTTTTTTTTTATAATAATGTTATTTCTCGAGACCACCAGTAATTTTATGCTAACCTATTCAGAACTGGGAAACCATCGGTGAAAGAATGATTTACAGCCAGTGCTTTTTCTACGATGCAAATTCTTTGAAATGGTCAAAATTTAGAAATTAACATTTTCAAAACGGTCAAAACTGCAATCGAACGTTCTGAAAAAAGTTAAAAGTGCAAATTAGTGTTTCCAAAAGCATTCAAAGCTAGCATCAAACACTTTTAAAAAGGTCAAACCTAGAATTTAACAAAAACACATTTTTAAAAAGGTCAAAAAAATAAAATACCATTTTTAAAAATGTCAAAACTTGAAATTAATAGTTTCTTAAGGTGTAGAATTTTATAAATTACCGTTTCGAAAAGGTTAATGCATGACTAGTATATCTGCAGATCTTGCAGTATTACATTTTTTAATTTAAGCGATTACTAGCTTCAGTTCATCAGTCCAACAGTTTGTCTCTTTACACACAATGCAGTGCTTTTAAGACCCGTACTGGTCATAACTTTATTTTTGGCATGGCTCGTTACATTATACATATATGCACCTACCTACTATCATTGTTCTTCCTGTGTGTTTGTGGTCATTGTGGGTTGTGGCAGAACTTGATCGTAGGACGTAAAGTATCTATGTAAAATTATTATACTAAAATAGAAGCAGCAACTGAAATCTTATCGTAAGTAGCTTCCTCCTGGCACAGTGGCATTGAGACTTGAACAAATTGTGTGTAAAAAGTCATAACCAATATTAGTAGAATGGTGATAAAATGTGTCGCTCACGTAACCTAAAACGATAATGCTGTTGGGTACGCATGTATACTGTCCAGCTGAACTGGCATTGGACTCAGTGAAGCCAAAAGAAATAAGCATTATAGACTCACAATTGACAGAGACACTCGTACCTATGCATTTGCAAAGTTATATTTAATTACATGCCATAAAGTCTGTGGCTCAAGTTGGCTAAAAATATTAAAGATTCTATTTATATCGGAGGTTCAGAACAGGACGTCAAAGCTTGATAAGTTATCAACAATATTAGTAGAACAAAAGCCTCAGGAACTAACGAGCAACTCACGACTGCCTGGCTGGAGCATTTGAATACGATGTGTAATCAACTGCTTCATATAATATTTCATTACTTTGGGTCAGTGTTTTCGATGCGAGGCCTGCGCTTCACACGTTCTACTCAATGGAGTTGCTTAATTATCCCTACTTTGTGATAGACAGCTAAAAATGAATTGTACACATTTTGTTTGGTGTGTCTTCTTTCTTGGAATTAAGTAACTATTTACAAAGAATAGACTTACTGCTTGGCACTAGTATGAATATATCTACATTACTCGACTATCGCTCCAAATATTATTGTTTGCTCTTGGAACAAGCTTGTGGAGTTACAAATCGTCATATCATTAATACAAAAGAGCTTGATGATTCATATTTTTATTAAAAGTTAAGATTTGGTACTTTTAGGTTTATTCTCCTAAAATAAGTTACGTGTAACTATTATCGCATCGAGATCTAACTGCAAAAACATGAAATAGCAACATTGAGCATTGCTACCTAAAAAACTAAAAATAAATCCGTTTTATCAATGTCAGATTTGTCGAGGCTACGTTTCCCCAAAGCTTGTTGGACTAGGTATACATATATTTATTTCCGTAGAAAAGATAAACTCGACGTTGTTGCGTCCTTGTTTATATTAATTCAAGTATCTCATTTATTTAATTAGAAAGCTCTTCCTAATCCTAATCTGTCCTCTATACACATTTATCCGGAAGCCTGACTGGGAATTAATGTGATTCATCACATTGCCCTGAAACTAACAAACTGACGTCAATCATTAGGTGTTAAAAATACAATTGTATTGCAAAAATACAAAACTGACGCGTAACAGATAAAAATAGGAAGCTCTATCGACATTGCATTGATCTGATTTACTTATAATAATTATATTCTATATAAACCGTATCCAGTCAGTGCAGTGCAGTGCAGTGCAGTTCAGTTTTGTATGCAGAGCTTCTCGCCGGTCATGAGTCCGTGGCATGATTTCGTGGTAAATATTGTTAAATATTAAAATTGTTAGAAAAGTGATAAGTGGAAGGGGTATGAAGATTGTTCTGGAATATTTATACACATGTTTTTATCTTGTCTATAATAAAGTGTGTGGCTCTGTGCGATGGATTATGTGAGCATTGCCCCACGAGTGCTCCTCTCTCTCCATGGGTTACTTTGGAGTAGGTTGGGTGCAGGTGCGTACATGCCTGTTGACGACGTTCAATTGACTTTAGTCCGGGCAGTTAGTTATTTAGTTGTAGATCATTCTATGGGAGCGTGATGGGTTGGTGCTGGCGGTTTTGACTCCACACTGTTTAGCTTCGAGATGGTTTAGTATAGCCGAGGTTTATGACTAAAGTCAATATACATGGACTTAACTGGGAAACACAAGCGTAGATCACACCAGCTCCAACATGACCTGGTATTATAGTGTGGTGCATACAGTGATGATTGAAATCTCCTGCACATGGCCAACAATATTCACACACAAAATGATTGATACTAGTCTGGTGCATAGAACATAATTTATCCAGCTCCCTACATTATTTTAATTGGGTATTAACATTTCATATTTTACGTGGTAACGACCTCACCTGGCTCCTGTTTAGAAATCCGGTACATGTAATTGTAAGACTAGAAGGGATACGAGTGTAGTGTACGTTGGACTTGCCTAGATACTACTTGAGCTTTGAAGTTTGTAACCAGTTTATATAACGATTGGTGTTGGTACACAAAGATGAATTTTGTTTTTGTACTTTATTTGCACAAGCGATATCAAAGACGATTTTTGAACGATACTCAAGTACCTATCCAGTTATGAATTACTTAACCAGCTCAGTCAGGCTCGTGTGTACCTTGAACGCAGTAATAATACTGGGTGCCCATCCTTCCATTTTTGGGTCTTACCTCATGATTCCAAGTTACACGAATGTCATAATACTGTAATAATAATCATTATTATTGTATTCATTGAAACAGCCACTCAGCAGTTGTCGAATTGTCGACGTCAGACCATGCTGAGTTAGCAACTGTAGCATCGTAGTAGGGTTGAATGGACATACCTTGGTGATTATTATACCTATACTATTATTATAAGCTCTGAAGGCAACCAAGAACACAAAGTTTAACTATGCACGCATTAACTTTTTAAATAATTGCAGAAGTGCGTGAGAAATGTCTGTCTCTGTGTGTCTGGATGAAAAAAAGATCACCGTCGAGGCAGTATAGTTACAACGCTTGAGCTGACTGGCCTAATCTTCATTTGCGCGACAAAAGAGCAGTAGAATGGACCACGGGGGATCACTACGACGAGTCTAACTCTGAATCTTCAAGACAAAGAAGAGCAGAAAAGGACGCTGCCTTGGATCATCTGTAGTATTGGTGGTGTGGAAAAAATCAAGATATTACATCTGTTAGAGGAGCAGCTTATTGCTGAAGAGTAACCTGCTACTAGTAACGTACGCGTAAGACAAGTCCATTCCGTGCAATTTTTTTTTCTGTCCATATACTTTGTGTGTACATGCACATAATATTATTGTGACGAGTCATAAAATTATCACCACATAATCGCTCTATCCAAATAATAAAAGCAAGTACAAATAAGTTAAATAGTCATAAAAACACTTGTCACTTGTCAGCTATCCTATTAAGCTAAACTCACTCAACCAGAGCCCCCAACCATTTACCAATACAAATTACACTCGCCAACAAAGAAGAAATATGAGAGAGTAGCAACATAATATACATACTTACAAGAACACGAGATTAATCTTGTGAAAATTAATTCTAGCAAAATATATTACCGAGAGAACCTTCGCTGTAGTCTGTACTGCTGCATTCTTCGATTGACTTTTGTATGCACTGCATGCATTCAAGTTTCTGTTTTCGTCAGCAAGTGCCAATTTAAGAACAGTGTATAAATGTATGTGTACAAATACACAGAAAATCTCGTTAGAATATTATGTAAGACATCTTATGTCACAACGTCAGAAGCAACCCATGGCCGTGGCAGTTAGTCAAGGAGAAAACGTTCTTGCTAGTCCGGAAATATCCTTCGGTCCTTTGTTGGAGCTGAACCCAGTCGACGTGAATTAATAATTGGCCAGTGATCCCGACCCCATCATAAAGTGTCAACTTTGTCATTGAGCTGGACGTCAGCGTCAGCGTCAGAATCCGTATATCTTTGTCAATTTGGTGCGACAGCACTGACGGAGACAAAACTCCCTGCTGTGCTGTGATTTGGGAACAGATGAAGAACAGATCATACGTATGTATACAAGAATATATATACACCTATCTCGTAAAAGTCATAAATGCTATGTGAGCCCGAAAATACATTCCCTTCGCAATTGCTGAGTTAACGTTTCATCTTTGACTATATATTGTATGTGAAGCCTTGAATGAATACATAAAATTTCACAAGTGTCACCGCTAGTCAGCCGTAAAGTCACCGAAAAGTTCAAAGTCTACTTTAATACTTTTCCTCTATGTATCTACTGAGTGCGAGTGTGTCACACGAATTTTCATAATACAGCTTGATCTTGATTCACAACTGATATATAGGACTTCCTATCTAAATATTTAAAATAATTTTAAAAATACGGGTTATAAAAAAGCTTATGTTGAATTGAGATAGAACAAGAGACAGCACAACAAAAACAGTTGAATTGAGACCATTCCATTAATTTTCTAAAAACAAATAGAACTGATGATTGTGATTTGTGATGATATCGCAAGGACATTATAATAGTTCCGCCCATCCATCCCATCGCGTATCGTCTTGTCTTGAGTCTTGAAGATTATTGAGTTGAGAAACCAAGTCGTGACTTTAAACACACAAAAAAAAAGAAAAAGAGATTTATGAAATAAATGTGAGTTCCCATATGGCACACATAATTACCTATTATTGTAGCGTTTAACCCAAATCAAAATTATCTATTTCTAGCCTGAAATTCTTGAGAATAGTGAGCAAGAAATAAATTCATGTAGGTATGTAAGTAGTAGGTAAATTATAAATTTAGAACGACCTTTTTGTACTTACAGTCTACTGTCTACAGAGAGGGAATAAGAGTCAATCCTGACTCAAGTCCTTTCCTCCTGCGAACAACAAGTCAGTCCCAAAAAAATATACACCAACACACACACCCAGTTATTGGCTTGGAATCCAAGAGGAACATGAATGCATTCTCGTTCTGACTTGCTGACGATAAATTATTTTCAGTTCAAACTCTTATATTCTCTGGTGAGGGATGCTGGATTGCTGTAGAAAAAGAAAGTCAACTTGTCGAGTCATTTCCCCCCTTCTGTCACCTTAGAAAAAAAAAGAAGAAGAAGAAGACGACAGTGGAGCATTCGAATCTTGAGCCGCACAACATTATTTCATTTGCGGGAGTTAAATAAGTATCAACAAAACTAGTACCCGTGTCTCCCAGTCACCAGTGCAGTGCCGTGGGCTTGGAACCAGAACTGAAAAAGAAAAGAAAAAAAACCCGAGGATTAAAAAAAAAGTGTTAGTGTTGCTCATCTACAAAAGACAGAGTTGTTTAACAAGATTAACAAAGGAATGCTCGGATCTTGCAGATATAAATAAAGTCAAAAGTAACCTGTGCACACTAGTACATGTGTGTTGACTTGGACAATTACACTTGCAACTTTTAAACAAAGTGCATGTTCAATGTATGATGTTGAATGGTGTGTTGAGAATGAAAACATTATTATTATTTGCTTCTGAAATTCGGTATGACCTGCCTTTGTAATTCAAATCACAATCTCTACGTGATCTTAATTATTTCTCTTTAAATCGAGTCTGTAGGGTTTAGAAGTAAGGCTGCAGATAGAAACCATTTCAATTAACTACATACAACATACAGACTACTACAGACCTACTACTGTGCAGTTTACGACCCGACTCCAGATGTTATAATTAAATCTACTATAAGAAGAAAAAACATCCGATCCACAATTTTGGAACGGAACTAAATGCAAATACGTATATATACAAGACAAAAAGTATATACATATTAAAAAAAAAAGAACAATACAATTACTTACAGAAAAATTGAAACTGGTTCCCCAGCGTGTGCCTGCAATGATCCTTGATAGTAACAAGATGACGTTCATCGTAATCGTAAGGTGAAGAAGCCGAGTATTACTAATTTAGTCTAACTGTACTACACATTACTACACAATCATAAACTGGGAACTATGAAACAATAAACTACAAACAAAAAGGACATTAAACTACAAACTACAGAACAGATATTACTGCAGTTCAATAGAATCCACGTGTGCACTTTTCGAGTTTTGCTCAATAAATGTTGGTTGGACGAATACAACTGTTGACTGCCTGTCTGTACTGTGCATAGTGCAATCTGTGATCATTCACTCTGCTATTTGGTGTTTCGACGACTGCTGAAAGAAATCTTTGTACATGGAATGCCTATTGTGACATGAAACTATTCAGTTTTTTTGATGCTCACGATGGAAATGGGAAAAGTAAAAATAAATTAAGAGTGAATAAAACTTTTCCGTGTCGCCAAGCAGTCTACTTCCAATTCGAACAAGTCTAGTTCTAGTATGTACGTTGAATTGTGTCAAACTCTTGACTACACTGTCATCGCTGGTGTTGCAGTTGCAAAAAATATATAATTAAAGTGTCTCAGAGTCTGTAGTGTGTGTCTGCTATAGACACAGAGGCTCCCATTTACCTATCCATTTGGCTAATCGCTCACAAAAAGGAGAAGAAGAAGCTCCTTTGAGGTAACGCGTTAATATCTCTCTCCCAGCACTAGAACATTCAACATAACTGGCTTCCATTGACCTTGGGGAGGCTTTTGATATTTTTAAGCTTCTCCCAGCACTCACAGACCAACACACCAGGCAGGAACAGTGACTTTTACTCCCTCAAGACTCTTCACTTTCCCAAAATCTCATTCAGTTCAACTTTCGTCACCTGTAAAGGCTGCTGTTTGCAGGTCTCAAGGAGTGCCCCTGATATTTAATTTAAAGTATTGATTACTGATAATACTGATAAACCACGTAGCAACATGCTACTAGTTTTGTTCACCTGAATAATAATAATAATTAATATTGTTCCCTTCAAGCGTTATTGTGGTCCAGTGACGGATGATTCCTAATACTGTGTGCTATAGTTAAGGTGGTCGTGGGTATCCGCCGCCGCCGCGCCGTTGCCGAGGCAACAAGGATTTGTTACAGAATATTATTATTGTAGAGGAATAAAAATTGGAATCTTGAGGATGTCCGGATCGGGTCTCGTGGTTGGGATGGATCGTCGAAGGGCTGGCTCCATCGGGATTGAAGAGCGGGCCCTGTCCACCCTCGAGAAATTCGTGGAGCTCTGTGACACGGGCTTCGTTGAGGATGATGAAGTGGATGAAGTTGCAGGGAATGCCCTGGAAGCACTGGATGATCGAGGTCGTGTCATTCAAAAGTCGGGGATATTTGAGGCTCATGGACTGAAGCCACTGAAGAAAACCGTCGTTCCGGATTTGTCCTTATCACAGAATAAAGCGAAGCTCTGTGAGCTCTTCATTGACCGAACCCTCGTGGAGTTGAAGACGAAAACGAAGCCGGAAGCCCCGCCGATGCAAATTGATAAAAGTTTGCTGACTCCGGGCAATAAAACGTCGACAAGTGCTGGAAGTACGGCAGCTGTTCCACAAAAAAAGTCTGAAGAAATTTGGGTGAAGCGGGTAGCGGAAACGGGGAGACGATCATTCAGAGTAAGTGCCTCCTATTTTTTTTTATCCCATAAATCTGCACTTATCATTTATTCCATGTCCTTTTGACACACAAGTCATAAAGTGTAAAATTATAGCGTGCAATTCTCTCATCCTACTACATTGAACTCAACTTCAACTAAATTGTTCTGCTACCTTTTCCAATGTAAATACCTATGCCGTGTCTTCACCCTGTCATAATTTTATCCTATCTGCAGTTTTTTTTTCATATGAGCCATTCCTTTACAGAGTGCCAGTGCACATGTTTAATTTACAAATGGGATTCATGTGGCTTCTTTAAGAAAGAAAAAGTCATTTGCCGGTAGTCACTTAAGTAAACAAATAAAAATATTGATTGTGTAACGAGTAAGCCATTTTTTTCCTTGTTAGATAAGTTCCAATGAATTCCGTTTTTGCAATCGTTCTATGTATGTACTATTATTCAATTTCACTGTGTATTTATTTTCTGCTAAAGTTGCATAAGAGATATACACAGTTGTTTGTTGACGATGTTAGGGGTTTCTTGGAATTGAATATAAAGTTTACTTTTCAAATTACAGCGTAAGTTAGAAATCACACACTTTTATTTCACTCCAGTTTGCTGCTAAATTGAAAAAGTTTTTTGTACATTGTTGCTTTGATTCAACTTCAAAGTTGTACACAAATGTATGTATATTATGAGCGTTGCCTGCCATATTTCCTCGGTAGTATGCATTGCTTCTGCCCGTTGACATAACTTTGTAAATGATGTTTCTGTAATACAATACGACGAATTATCTTTGTTGAGTTGTTGCAACTTTTTTTTTCTGTCTGTCTACTCAGGCAGGCCCGGGTACAAAATTCACAGAATTTATGAGCATGTTCAGTTTAGCATTGAGTGACTTGGGATATTTGGCTTTCCAACTTCCGAAAACTTTTTGGCGAATAAGAAGAGTTTTTGAAGCTTACCTTTCGACATATTATTATGTATGGATCTATATCTATATCTAAATCCATGCTGACTTGTGAACGCAATCTATATTCAGTTTCCTTCTCGATAATAGTAAGTCATTAGCTCACACTCTTGTAGTATGCCAGCTAACTTCTAAGAAATTGAAGTTATGTACATAGTTGCTTATACATATGTATATGATGTATGCAAGTACCCACATATAATGTGTGTGCGTAGCTTGCGACCTTTTTCTTTGTCTGTGCTATTGGGATCCCGACAGTCTAATTTGAACTGAAAACACTTAAAACATTAAGTGCGGCGCGTCGACACGAATTAAGTGTAAAGCATGAAATTTATAAAAAGAAAATTTAATGAAGTGTTTAAGGTTACGGAGAAGTTCATAGGGAGCTTTGAAAAAGAAACAAGATTAAATTATCCTATCATTCATAACTACAGTAGCTCAAACTAGATGCGACGGTGTACATAAAGTCAAAGTTTTGGGAAGTTAAGTAAAAGCCCTGCATGACAAGGCAACAAGACATGATGAACTGAACTCAAGGAATAATTTTATACCGACGTGTAATCTGTCTAACGGACTTTATTTGTTTTTTTGGCAGTCTGCGTGTGTAAAAAAAAGGATGCCCTTGATTTAGAACATCTGGGAACAATTTTATTCTCGACTCTTTTCTCGAGACTTGAATCACTTCAATATATCCTCTTACCTCGTTAATTTTTATTTTACTTTTAGTTTAGCCCTTTTAGCTTGATGGTCTTCATCGGAAGCGTGACTTCCCATTATATTATACTCTTTTACTTCTCACTTCTCGGGGTTGCAGTTTAATTACTTCCAATACACACTACTACAGCACCTACCTGCTCTTTTACAACTTTTTAGTCATGAATGCTCTTGAGTCTCGAGGAAAAGGGGACCCGGAAATTTCCGGTTTTGAGTGTGTAGGACACATGTAACTAAATTTTCGTATAATATATAAATAGAGGTTGCATCTTTTTTAGAACAGTGAAACTGTGAGACTTGAGACAAACGTAATTTATTGGTTTCATAAAAGTAAAAAATATTTTTCACACTTCATGGGTGTTCCTTTGATTTCTACAGATGTGTTTTTAGGATAGTTTTTTTTCTTTCACAACTTGAATGCTTTCGAGCTACAAAAAATCGACTGAGCTCCTAAATTTATTCTGTTGGATTTCCAGTTTCTTCCAGTAGTCCAAGTGTGTACGTACATAATAATTACTACCTATACATACTTTGCTCATTGATTTTCCCTCGGTTGTGATTTATTCCGTTGCCAAAACAGATTCTCTCTTATAATATCCCTTCCATTTCCCTCCTCTGCTCTGTGACGTAAGGGCTGCGAGCGAGGGACTGGACTGGATTCTATTTACACCACCTCACAAGACAAGACAACTCACTATAAATCGATAATGTGTCTGAAATTGTAAATTCTAAGCGGATTTTATTTCTGCGAAGGAAGGCCTTCGTTCCTAGAATAAAAGATTGGTTTGTTCTCGGATGACACATGTTTACAGCTCACTTGAGGATATGTAGGAAATATGTACATACGAGTAATAATAATAGGAGAAATTTATTTCGCTCATTTCCTCACGACTATCTGTGTGTGTACTTGGGCAAAGAATTATTACATAATTGATTGAAGTGCTAAGGTAGTCCGTGTATTATTAGAGATTTACTTGGCCTAGTGATTAAATTAATAGTGTTGCGGTAGAGTTGTGCGTCCTAATGAGTGCCACCACCAGAGTAGCTCTTGTCACATCAATGCTAACTGGATTGGAAGGGAAATTCTCGTAGTTCATACAACGATGCTAATATTCTAATCACTGTGATTCAGCTTTGTGACTCGGGCATCGGGCACCGGCAGTTTCATCATTCATGCTTATGCATTTATGCTTCCCTTTGGTTTTGTCCCATTAGCCCACTTGGTTTCTCTTTTCCCTTCCTCATTATACATACCAAGGTACATCCAAGATTCATTTAATCCGGGGAAACTAAGCTTAACTCCAATGCCATTGACGACACTCCTGCATTACTAATAAACTCACATCACATAGGTACACACAATGATTTATGGAGAGAAGGAGAGAAGTAGGAATTGTTATGCGGTTGTTGTTCTCAAATATAATCGTCACCTTCAAAGAGGGATTTGAAGAAAGAAAAAAGCAACGTAGCACTCTTTGGCAGAACGGAATCCTATAGCCTTCTTTCTTTACCCGTGCAGGAACTCAACGCACCTTCTCCAACATGCAAATACATACTTAATTACGTGGCACACGTGCACGGGTCATATGTACCTAGCTATGAACTTTTCTATCCATTTTCCCATAGTTTGCCAAATACTGGAATATTTTCTACTGCAATCTGCAATGGTGGGTGACGCATGGCGTTCCATATAGTGCCTAGAATTTAGGTGTGGTAGTTCACATTATTATTTTCTCTTTTCTTTTCTTTCAATGCAGCGCAGAGCAGTCGCCGATTTTTCACCATTCAAAGAGCCTATTTTTGCTCGGCATGCAATAAATGAGTGCATATAAGTACCCCTTCATCTGGGATGGCAGTGCGTGGTTTTTAAAATTTGAAGGTGAACTAGGGGCGTCGAATTATGTGGTGAGGATGCTCGTTTGGTTGTGTTGACTGAGTGAAAGCCTGTGTGTCTCCAAGACCTTTTGGCAAGTAGCCGGACGACAGAGAATGCAGGAGATAAGCACTGAATCAACAGAAATGGAAAGCTCATACCATTTCTGCCTTCACTCGTCCTTAAGTTGAGTAGTCAAAGACTAGTTGTTCGTGTAGGCGTGGAAGCAGTAGTCCTAACCTTCCCAGGTACCTGTATGCATCCTATGTGTATCTCATCACACACGTAGCTCTGTCCATGGAACACAGACACATAAAAAATGATTGTTTTCCTGTCCCAAGCTACCGCTATTAACTTGGATTTTCATTTCAATAGCCTTCATGTTCTGTGTGCAAGGTTATCATTTCTGTTGAGATGTACTGTACTACATACTTTGTGAGCATTAGGAAGATTCACTGGGAGCATGAGCGCCTACCTCACTCTAGGTACGTGTACTTGCAGCACTTCCGGATCGTTTGTGGACTTAAAGTGTCGCTAAAGACGTCGTCTGCTGACGTGAGTTACTAGGTTGAATGTCAAATGAGGTTCATTTTTATGGGGAGTCCACATGGGAGATGAGATAGGTCTATAGGTGAATTCAAGGTTGAGACAGGAAGCAAGTACATACATATATGAGGGCGTTGCTCAGCTCAAGTAAACCACACTACAGCAGAATAGACGATAAAAGCTTTCCCGTGCTACTCTGACTGTGACTAAATGTATACTGCAGACTGCAGGTAGTAGAGACTTTCATACATCACACTTAGCACATTCATTCTTTTTCCCTTAATTTACTACCTCCCTTTAAAATTTAAATATAAATGTCCGCTTTACATGGGAAAAATGTAGAGAATTCGAATTTTAAATTTTGTTTTGACAAAAGGTACAAAGCACAGAGAGATGAGCTGAGGGACTCTCCCATTTAAAATTTAATTCACCTGAAATCGATAAAGATCACAATACAAAAATGTATTTCGGTTTTGTATGCAATATCATTGAGTAGGGAGAAGTACGTGTAAGTTTTCAAAAGGAGGAAACATTGAGAAGAGTGCCGAGCGGTGAAAATGAGGTGGATTCATAAAATATTCAGCCAGCTTCGTAAAAAAAAAAGAAGAATCTAGGTTGCTACTAGGACACTGCGAGTATATACCGCCACTATACCACTCGGAGCAAGGTCTACTTCAAGGCGAAATGAAATAAAGCCTTACATGCTAAAAGATCGTTTATCACGACACTATCTTCGTAGAAGGTGCATACAAGGCTTTTAGTTTTGCGGCTCAACTCGTACATTTAACTCGGGAGTATTTCACCTGTTACTTTCACTTTCACCACTGCAAAATCTTACAAGAAGCTGCGAACAATGAGGAAGGTATCTATAATCTCTGAACTATATACGTATAAACCCACGCCTGTTCTCACAGATGATGTATTGATCTTTCATTCCCCGCAACGAGCCAACCTTCGCCCGACTAGGTGTATGGCATGCTGTTTTTTTCTTTATCTAGATGAACATTTCCCTAAGCAGGGCAGGGGCATAAATTCCCTTTATAATACAAAGGACAGAGGCAAGCGTTACTTGAAAGGATAACTAGGTAGTTCCATAAATGTATTTCTGCCGGTCGATGATCCTGTATGCACGTAAGCCACAAACTGTTTATTCAGTGGTTACGTAACAGGACTAATTTGGTTAGCTCAATTGAAATGAACTAGGCATACGAAGGCCTACGAGTGAGCATGTATGCAGAGCGTGTGCTGGGAAAGTCGCATGTTGATCCACGCTAAACAAAAAATATAAATTAAATTACTGATTGGATACATACGACCGCAGTGTGTAGCCAACTGTCAGAGTCTCCCTTCCACATTATTACCTTCCTCTCCACGAGGACTCAGCTCAAGGACGAGGAAAAGCGCATGGAAAAGGGCTTTGATTGGATTAGACTTGCTTCAAGGAGAAAGTAAAGTAATGTTCGACGCTTGGCTCACTTGGAGAAAGAGAAATTGTTCAAAATACGATTTGCTTTTGTATAGCAGTAAGCCAGTAGCCGTGACTGCTACATACAACCACAAGTATCTACGAGCAAGGCTACCATCGTTGTGCCACTACTCTCCTCTGCTATTCCTAGGAAGTCAAGTGAATTAAAGGGAAATTCAAATTTTCTTGGGATGGAAAGCTAGAAGTGAGTTTCGTCCTCTTGTAGTTGTAACTGATTGATTTTGCCTCAAGTAGGACATACGCTCCCAGCTTGGAAGCTACATAAATGAAACTCCACGTTTCCTACTTTTAGTTTCTAACTAATTTCATCCAGTTACTCAGAAACGTTAGGTAAGTGCCTATAGGTAGGCGCATACCGGTGAACTAATATATTCTTGTAGCAGCCTTCTTCGTAGTTGGGCTTGAGCTGTGCGAACCAGTGATTTCCTCCTGTTACACCGAATGAGAGTTTTTGAGTCTAGCTTTGCAACTGAAAAAGATAAATCATTTACTTTTAAATTTAGCTTAAAAATTCATTAGAAATTAAGTGCTATGGGTGTATTCGACTATTGTACGGAGGCCATACCAAACTATTGGATGGCCCTTTCTCCCAGCGCACCGTTAACCTATTCGCAACTAGGGAACCATGGAAAGAATACTAACAATAAGCAAAATTGTTTAATTCCATTTTACTCTTTCAAAACGGTCTAAACTAGTAAATGACACTTTTTCAAAACGGTCAAAGCTAGTAAATGACACTTTTTCAAAACGGTCAAAGCTAGTAAATGACACTTTTTCAAAACGGTCAAAACTA
>JAQFZC010000198.1:0-67890 GCA_034695205.1 Dicyrtoma fusca | reverse complement strand
TAGTTTTGACCTTTTTGAAAAAGTGTTATTTACTAGTTTTGACCTTTTTGAAAAAGTGTTATTTACTAGTTTTGATCTTTTTGAAAAAGTGTTATTTCCTAGCTGTGACCGTTTGGAAAAAGGGCTAATTACTTGATTTGACCGTTTAAAAAAAGATAATTCAATGAATTATCTCTCTAACGCTCTTAACTCTAAACGCCTGTTTAGAGTTTTTTTTCTAGAGTTCCCCAGTTCCTGATAGGTTAATTTTGTACTATAGAGATAGATAACTTACTGCATTTTACAAACGGGCTGTTTTGTTTCTTCGGTAACGGTTAGTGAGTGCGGTGTATGTGTCCACAATCTCTACAATTTTTACTTGCACACAATTCGGTTAAGGAATAAAGTATACCTAGGTGCTTACTTTTGCTGTCTAAATCCGAATTCGAAAAATTCCAACCCTGCTTCCCAAAGACTAGAGAGAGCGTGGTGCACTTTTCGTGGCCAGAGTGCAGTGACTTATTGCAAAAATAACAAAAAGTGAAAAGCGAACCAAATGCCGGCTAGGAAAAGGAGCAGCCGAGCCCTAAGAATAGATTAGCATTACGTACCATTAGTCCATCATTTCATTATTTTCATGTAAAAATGTCTTCACCTTTTAATCCAAACTGCATCGGTCACGTGCTCCCTATATAGAGTATAGCCCATTAACTGTAGTACCGGGGTTAACCTTTTCGAAACTGTGAGATTTCCAGTTTTACATGTTTTTGAAAATGATTATTTTTAGGTTTGACCTTTTTTGAAAAGATTAGTTAATGGGTTTGAATGCTTTTGAAAATACTCATTTTTATTTTTGATCTTTTTGAAAGTGTTAGTTACTATACATAGTTTCCAATGTTTTTGAAATTGTTAATTTCTAGTTTTGACCTTTTTGAAAAAGCTAAATGGTAGAATAAACACTTAGAAAAGCATTCTTTCCATGGGCTCCCCAGTTTCGAATAGGTTCACATGTTGGTAAAAGCAGCCTTGCTAATACATATGTATTACGTCAAACGGCGCAATTCTGTTTTAAAAATATCTTTCCAATAGCCATGCCTCTAGTCTCTACGTTCTTAGCGGTGTAAAATGTACATACAAAGTACAAAAAAACAACTAGACATGAGCACTTCATTTTTGCAAGGCCCTTAAGTATCAACTTTTTTGGAAAAAGCAGCTTCGAATACATAAAACACTTTGCATCCTTTCAATCATCAGAAAGAAGGTTTCCAATTTTCTCTCCAAAAATAGAAAGCACGTTGGTTTTTTTTGTTTTGATTCTTGAGCGATGAAATAAATGTGTTGTTTGTACATTCCAAGCTTGTAAGCGTTTGAACTTGCTCAGGGTTAAAAGAAATTGAGGGGAATGTTATTGAAATTACAACAGCCACAATGTTTAAAAGTTTTTATTGCTGAGGAGGGCGTATGGCATGAGTGAATCCACAAAACCGAAAACCACTCAACTCAATGCCGAGGCAAAGCCGTAGTCATAGCCTTAGCCAAATCCGAATCCGAATCCAAATCCAAAAGCCAAAGTCAAACCAAGCCAGCAAGTCAGTTGCGAAACCAAACTATGCTATCCTGTCAGGATGCAAAACGATAGAATACTTAAGCTATGCCGTGCTTTTCATACCACTGGGTTCGTACATATATTACGCGTAGGATTTATTGGGGAGGGAGAAAAAAACGATTGATTTAGTTTTCCGAAAATGATTATTGACGAATTCGACGAGCTGTTGACACAGAAATGAATCATGTTTGAGTGTTTCCTAGAAATGAGTGTCTTTCAGATTTCTGATCTCCGATACACAAGGAAAGCGTTTTTGAGATGAGTAATTTCAAAACAGCTATAATTGAAAAACACGTTTTTAACTGTCTGTTTTGCAAAAGCACGTTTTTAAAACGCCATCAAAACCGTGTTTTTCTAATCGAAAAGACTTCTCTAGAAAAGTATTTCTGTAAAACCGACACTTAAAAACAGTGTATATTTATTAAAATCTGTTTTAAAAAAACGTTTTTACAGAAATTAAACGTCTGAAAAAACGTTTTAATAGAAAAAAGACGTTTCAAAAAAGTGTTTTACTAGAAAAAAGAAGTTATAAGAAACTGTTTCTGTAAAACCGACACTTAAAAACAGCACTTATTTATTGAAATCTATTTGGAAAAAAAAACGTTTTTACAGAAATTAAACGTCTAAAAAAGTGTTTTAATAGAAAAAAGACGTTTCAAAAAAGTGTTTTAGTAGAAATAAAAAGTTTTAAAAAACTATTTCTGTAGAACCGGCATGTTTAAAAACAGTAGTGTTTGAGTTTGCTGTCGACCTTTCGTAAAAGGGTTCTTATATTAACTACCTATCTTACTTTTGAATTTATCGTTTGCATGCAAGGAACAAGGAGGAAATCTGAGCAAACAAGTGTACGCAGGTAGGATAGAAATTACCACTGCCGTGTGCATACATAGGTACCACGTCAGTTATGTACGTTCCCCCTGCGTCTCCTTTTATTACGCCATGCCATGCCAAGTGAAGCCAAAAAGTGAGGCGAAGCATGAATGCTAGCTCCTGTTCCTGTTTCCTGTTCCAATGACTAATGTGCCGTGCTCCGTGAATTAAATATTCTTCTGCAGATGCAACTCTCGAGCACACACACACACACATGCACACACACACAGGCACACACACACACAGGCACTACACAGTGAATTGTGAGCCAAAACCGGCTTTCAGTTTCGCTTTCCAATATTTTCCACACGCTTTTGTTCCACATTCTCCGTCACATTCGCAGCTTAAACTCCGACCATGTAATGAGCTGAGCGACATCATTTAATCTTTGCAATCCTCTGCATTTGAATGTGTTAGTCTATCTTCGTCAAGTACGTGTATAGTTGAGAGTCTCATCTGATTTCATTTGAGAGAATTTCACTGTCTGCCGTCTAGTTGGTCTACAGACACACATTCTATGTTTACCTTTCATTCCATTTCGAAATTGCAAACTACATATTATGTAACATAGCTATAGGCATACGAACCATCATCATCTCCTCTCATCTCCTCTCTGTCCTTATTTTATGAGACATTTATTGTAATTTCCACTCTCCTAGCCTAGTCACGTCAAAAGTTAAGGTGCAAAGTGTGGGATCATCTATCAGTAGAGCCCAGTCAAGGATGAACCACGTTCACTGTAATTCATTTTACATGCTTTTAACAGGAGTTACACTGTACTGTAAACGACGCTATTACACCTTTCCAAAAATTTAATTATGACGGCGTAAAATCCATTTGCAGTGAGCTAAAAGAGCCCATCTTAATCTTTTTGAGACGGTACTGTTTCTTGCTTTAAATCTTTTTGAACGTGTTAATTTCTTGTTTTGACCGTTTTGAAAGTATTAATTTGTTATTTGTATTATTTTGAAAGTGTTAATTTCTTGTTTTAACCTTTCTGAAATTGTTAATTTCCGGTTTTACGTCATTTTGCAAACGTCAGTTTCTTATTTTGATCTTTTTGAAAGTGTTAATTTCTTGTTTTGCATCTTTTTGAAAATGTCATTTTCTTGTTGTGACCTTCTTAAAAGTGTTAATTTCGTGCTTTGACTTTTTTGAAAATGTCAATTTCTAATTTTGGCCTCTTTGAAAGACTTAGTTTCTGCTGTTGACTGCTTTCGAAAATGCTATTTCTAGTTTTGATCGTTTTGAAAAAGTCAATTTCTAGAAAAAGGCACTTTTCTAAGGCATTCTTTCCATAGTTTCCCAGTTGGGAATAGGACCTAAACGACAATGGTTTTCCAACCTTTTTCCAATACATTTTTAACGCTTTCCTCTAAATTGTGCAAAAATCGATCATAATGTCCAAGTGTTTCTTGAATTTGAGGGGAACTGTAGAGCCGCGAAAATAGATTCGTCTTTGTTAAAAATGTAAGAAAATATCTATAAAACAAAATAAGAAGGATGAAGGGGAGTGGGACGGGGCATAGAAACTGCGTAGGTGGCTTCTTTTTTTCTCTTTCATTGTTTGTACTGTGTGGGGCCCAGCTGTCTGGATGTACCTAAGTGCATATGTATACGAGCTTTGCGAGTATGGAAGGCCATGGAAGCGGGAGATCCTTAGAAGCTGAACTGAATTTTTTAATAATTTTGTCAAACTAAAGCGCTAAACATTCTAAACTGTCTGTCTGTCTTTTCTCTTTCTCTCTCGAGTCTTGAGCTGTTGAGTCCCGAGCCTGGGGATAACATGAATGGAATCCATCAAACAACCACACGAGCGTGGAATTCCATTGTATTTGCTTTCACTCGCATTGTAGACGCTTGTATTTAGTCAGCACTAGTGAAAGGAGATTGTTAGTGAAGAAGCGGAAGGCGGTCTTGAAATGTTTTAAAGTATGCAAAGACAAGTTTTTTCGCTACTAAACCCATTAAATAGTGCTAGTGCTATCTACAACGTAAAAGGTCTTTAGCCAAGTTTTGAAAAGTGAAAAACGATCTGGTTGCATTGTTTCGGAATGGTGTTATTTTTTTCGATTTTGCAAAGGTGCTCATCCGTTTTATGCACTGTTAAAAAGTTGTAAAATGTTCAATTTGCATGTTTTTGAAAAGCTACGAAGCATCGAATCTACATGCTGTTAAACGGGTGCAAATTGTGCTGCTTATGTTTTTGAAATGGTGCAAAATGTACTATTCACATGGTTTTGAAAGGTGCAAAATGTACTATTTGCATGTTTTTGAAACGGTGTAAAATTTACTATTTGTGTGTTTTTGAAAAGCTACGAATCGTCGAATCTACATGCTGTTAGACCGGTGCAAAATGTACTGTGCACATTTTGAAAAGATGAAAAGAACTATTTACATGTTAGTAAAAAGGTGCGAAATGTCCTATTGGCATGATTTTGAAAAGGCGCACTATGCCGCATTCTCATGTTTCTTAAAAGGATCGAAAATCATATTTTTAGAAAAGATTACGAAACGAACAAACAGTTTGATTTCGAATCATCTACCGATAATACGTTACTGTTGCAAGCATTGGCGGCATAATTGAAAATAGAAATAAGTCACTTTTCTTCTTCCATTGCAATATATCCAATCCCCTTTCGACTTCTCAGTATCCACTGCTATCCATCCAAAACGACAAGGACACAAAGTATGTACCTATTTTTAGTAGAAAATAGCAAATGATCCTGTCAGCCGCGTCTAGCCATGCCTGTCCTATAGCAGAGAGCAACAAGGCGCAACTTAAACTTGTTTTCAAACACCAACCTGTCAATATCTACAAAAAAAATTGGAAGAAAAAAAGTGGAAAAAATGGAGCTGTGCTCTACTGTTGTGCATGTAGTAGCTATGGAGATTCTCTGGGAAAATTGCATTTTTCATCAAAATAAATTGTAAACACACAGGTCGGCAGTCGGTACTATTTACAGTAAGAGTGGAAGAGAATGAGTGAGTGCCTGTAGCTAATATATATTTGCTACAATAAATGTATAGGTACTATTTTTGGTAAAAAGGGTAATGCACTAAGCGGGCTTTTCAAATATGACCTTCAACGAGAAACGGCAATGATAGTTAAACCCCTTCAAAAAAGGTCATCCACTAGTTTTGTCCGTATTAATTTAAAAAAGAATAATACATACATATCCAGAGGGGCTTATTTCTAAAAGTGCACAACACTAAACTAATGCTTTTAAAAAGTGTCACAACAAGAATTTAAAGCTTTCAAAATGTGCTGAAGCACACAATTTAAGCTTTCAAGGGCGTCAAAATGGAAATTATCGTTTTAAAATGCATAGCCAGCGTAACCAATTCGAAACTGCGAAGCCATCAACCATGACAAGAATACTTTGTAAAAGTGTTTAATTTACAATAAGATTTTTAGAAAGGGAAAAACTACTAATCAACACTTTTAAAAAAGGTGAAAACTAGAAATTAGCATTTCAAAACGGTCAAAACCAGTAACTATCACTTTAAAAATAGGTTAAAACAAGAAATTGGCGTTTTCAAAACGGTCAAAACCAGTAACTATCACTTTAAAAAAAGGTTAAAATAAAACTTCGTTTTCAAAAAGGTCAAAACATGAAATTAGTGTTTTCAAAGAGATGTAAAACTGGGTGTATTACAGTTTGGAAAATGTTAAAAAAGTGTCAAAACATTAAATGATCATTTTCAAAGTATTCTATATCTCTATATCTATGTATGCATATAAACCAAAAGGAGAGCAGAAAGTCAAAATTGGATGTTTGTAGCTATTACAGTAAGCTTACTCCGTCATATTTGCTGGGCCCCTAAAAAATAGTAGCAGATACATCATCGTATAGGAAGGGACATTAAGAAGTGACATGGATTCCAGTCACGAATTCTTTTGCCACACGAAAACCTTGTCGTGTCATCATCTCACCTCTGTCGCCGTCCTTAGCTTCCTTCCTCTCGTCTCCTTCGTCTGTTTCTTCTTGGGCTTTGGCTGCTGCCCTGAGTAGAAATTGACCACACACGTCTATAGGCACACATGTGTATAGCAGTCCATTACCCCACGTCCCCCTATAGATAATGATAGTGTACGTAGATTGTAGGCACATGTACACTTCTTAGATTTGTTCAACAACACACCAGTTTCCCCTGGCAATCCTACTTTTCACAATCCCCCATCCATCCTCACCATCACAAAATAATGGCAGTGTGTTTTAAACCCTGGTGGTCGATACAAATATATATATCTACATACATAGTAGTATATACATATATACTATAGATTATAGCTCTGCCTGCAATACTGTTCTAGGCTGCACAATGTCATGTTTCTGTAAAAAACTTCAAAGGATACTATCTGTCTGGGTTTTTAACCTTTTCGAAACCGTGACGTATCTGATTTTAGATCTTTTTGAAAATGCTTATTTCTAATTTTGATCTTTCTTGAAAGTGTTAATTTCTTGTTTTTTTCTTTTTGGAAAGTGTTGCTTTCTAGCATTTGACCTTTTTTGAAAGTGTTTATTTCTAGTTTTGACCTTTTTAAAAAGTGTTAATATCTTGTTTTGATCATTCTGAAAAAGTGAGTTACTACTTTTGAATTGAATGTTTTTGAAAATGTTGTTTTCTAGTACGTAATTGCCGCTTTGAAAAAGTTAATTTGCAGAATTCGTTTCTTTTTGTCGAACAATCTTTTCATGATTTTTTCCAGTTTGGAATAGGTTAAACGAAAAAATTTCATTCCTTTAGGAAGCTTTACATTTTGGAAGAATCCGGTTAGAATTGACATTTGTGCATTTAGTAACGACTTAAATATCTAAACTTATACTCACAACTCACAACGATGAATATGCCTACCAAAAACTTTATAGAGGGGAAAGTTGGCCTCATACGAAAAAAATGTCATGCTTTATCTTGCCATCAAAAACGTTTTCCTCGTTCCTCATCATTGCATTTCCTATCCTCATGTTTCTTGTCTGAGCAAGCAAATAAATCTCCTTTACTCTTACTTTTGCATTTTGCATCTCCTATAAAAAAAGCTTCTATTCTACATACACGACATACACTCATCGGCTGTTCCCCTTCTCTTTCCTCCTTCATCGTCTCGTCCTTAGAATGCAGATTCAGTCGTCTATACTCCCCTCAAGTGGCCATTATAAACTAACGCACTCATGTAGCAAAAATGTCATTTTATCGCAAATCCAAAGCAGCTGCAAGAGGCTCTATTTCTATTTCCATCTCCGTATCTGCAGCCTTATCCTTTTTCAAAGGGAGGCGAGCAAGACGGAGAGAGAGAGAGAGTGAGTGTGTGTGTGCCAGTTAAAATTATCAAATCATAGACAAAATAACTTTGTCAAAAACAGACAAGGGAGCACGCTATAATATCAGTATACACACTGCAGACTCTAAACTACACAACAATAATATAGCTGGGTACTTACATTCAATATTACGGATGCAGTAGTTGCTGAAGAAGCAAAATGATTGGGTTCAGGATCAAACAATGCAATATGGCACGAAATATTTCTACTTACATAGTTTTGAAATTTTGAAAATGCTTCTTTTTACGTTTTTGGAAGGTACAAAATGTTGTATTTGCACGTTTTTGAAAGATACAGAATGTTGGATTTGCATGTTTTTGAAAAGGTGCAAAATGTACTATTTGCATGTTTTTGAAAGATATAAAATGTACTATTTGTATGTTTTTGAAAAGGTGCAAAATGTTCTATTTGCATGTTTCAAAAAGGTGCGAAATATTTTTTTCTTATGTTTACAAAAAGATAAAAAAGCTCTAGTATACACCGACGAGCGACGTTTTGAAACGATGGAAAATTTTCTTAGGTATATTCTTTTGAAACGATGCGAAATGTATCATCTTTTGGGTTTTGCAAAAATACAAAGTGTACTTTTTTAAACTATGTATATAAAACGATATGCCAATTTTAAAGGCACTGTAAAATGGCTTATTTTGAGTGTTTTCAAACGGTCATAAATCAGAAACAATTGCTCGTTATAAAAGATATTCATAGTTTAAAACTATGCCCACAATCTAGTCTAGGTGAGGCTACATCTTAGTGGCATAAGTAAATGGTCAGTTTGATTCTTCAGTCAATGAAACAGGATATTATTCAGCACCGTACTAGCAAGGACGCCAATAGTAGCGTGAAAGCCATGCAAAGCCAGCCAGCATCAACGTCAGCCTTCAACATGAACGTCAACATGATTTTATTTTGTGAGTAAAATCGATAAAAAACAGAGTTTGCAGTAAGGAGACAGAGACAAAGACGACTAACTCTCTCTCTCTCTCTCTCTCTCTCTCTCTCACTCACTCACTCACACGAAAGATATAAGATGCATCTGGGAAAATGGGGTAGAAAAATATCATAAAATGCTAGAATATCTATTTTTTATATTACATTGACCCAGAAATTTCACAATTGTAAATCTCTTCCTCATTCAATTTACTCTGGCTTTTCCCTTCTGCCACACTCTCTCTGCATCCTTTACAGCAGCGGTAACGGGGTCTAGTACACGAGATGGGCTTTCTCTTGCTTTCTCTTCCAAGTTAAGTTGTATGCGTCATCTATCTTCTATCCGCTTTCTCCTATCTATCATCTTCTACCGTATGTGTGCTCATCAATAAAGTATCCATTTTATAGTTGTAGCATATTGTACACTGTATACGTGTAAGATCTGCAATTTTCCTTTTCTGTATCTGTTTCTGTTTATACTCCGAAAGAGTGGGAGAAAAGAAAGGGCTGGAGACTTTGCAATTTTATTTAAGCTGGGCTTTCGATTTAGCTCGGGTCTGGCTTCAGCTCAGGAGTGAGGCATAGCATTGGAATGGCATTACACGGGATTGACATATAAAATGTATAGTTATGTACATACACCTTAACTATGTATAGGATCATATTTATGTATAAATGGATGGATACTTGAATTTACCCTTCCTTTAAAAATACATTGCGTATTGCCTGGTACATAGATTGTTGTTTTCCTATATGAGTATTTTGTGCTTCGCGAGGAGAAAGCAAAACTAGTAATTTTTTCTCTTCAGCTTTCAAAACATGTTCGCAAAAATGCTCTCTAATGTGAAATACAAACTGGTGATCACGACTCTAGGATTCCTATCGCGATCAGTCATGAGGAGAAAGTACAAGAAAACATAGAAATGGTTCTACACATAGACTAAGCTACATCCCTCCAGCAGCGGAGCAATGTACATAGTGCAGTGCCTCCGTTTCTTGTATTAGAAGCTAGAAGTACTCGTAGTGGTAATACCAGAGGAGAGAAATGTTCTACACATTGTTTTCTATTTGTAAAAGCGACGGAAAAGCATGAGGTGAAACAACAGGAAATGCTTTCCTTAGTCTCTAGGCCTTTCTAATAGAAAAAAAAACATCAAGTGTACGTCTCATACGTTTCCTTTTCTAATGCTCAGTACTCCCAGCTCGGACCAATGCAGCCCAGTATACCTACCTACATAAGTAAATACATTAATTTACTTTCACTTCCTATACCCCGTTACTGACGAAGCAAAAGTGTTAGTCTCTTTCTACACATAGTACAAATTAGTTTATGCAAATTTTTTAGATATCAATGTACTGCATTTTTAAAATTTCTGTGAAAGAGTTTTACTAATGCGGTTTTTGAACGAGTGTCTACAGCTGTGGGTTGGCGTTATTTTTGAAAGATGTGAAAGTACATTTTGCTACTTCAGTAACTGTTGTACACTAGTATACTGTCTTGGAAGGAAAGAGCTCTACAACATAAATCCTATATTGATATCACTAGAGTTCTCCGCATAGTGTGTAGAGTGTAGAGCACTTTATGTGAGATGGTGTGTGTGTCTAGCCTATGCGTGTAGCGCAGTGTACATAATTGCATAGTTACTACTCTATGTGTGCTAACGTCAGATGTAATAAATATAAAGATCTCAAAAAATATTACTGCGCAAATAATATAATGTGTATACATACCTTCGTGCTTTGGTACAGTGCAGTGGAGCAATCGACAGTGCTTTACGGTGCTACTGTTAGAGGGTCTATAGTACTGGAGGAAGGAAAGTAGTGAAGGAAATGAAACAATATTTTGTTTGTCCTCTTTACTACACAAAATAAAAATAATGCTACAGATACAATTTCCAAGTTAAAATCTCCAATAGAATAAACTTGGAGTGAGATCACAAAATAATGTGATGATGTAATATACAGTATACTATGGTGTCTAGAATTTTGCAACAGTCTGCTTTTATTTTCTCAGTAATCACAAGGAAATGACTTGACATGATAAATCCGGAATTAGCGAAACGGACCCGAAATATTTTAAACACCTCCTACGTCCTACGTATCTCGTAATACTTTGATTGCAGTCAAGTCTAAAAAAAGAACTCAACAAATTAGAATACGATTGCCAATGATAAACTCATACATAACAATGATCAGTGTAGCTAGAACTACTGTTAAAACTTGCCTTATTTTAAAAAATAAATAACTTTGTAGTGGAAAAATCATAAAAGTAGCACTGTCTACTACGAAGTTTACTCTCCGTCTTTTCTTTCACCTTTCTTTCTTCCCTTTATTACTCGAATGCAAAACTTACTGAGAGTCAATCGGGATCTTTTTCATTTTCTTACCATGAGTTTTACAGCAATGGCAGTAGCCTTTGTGTTTTCTCCTACGGGCTGCAGTAGCAGTTACGACCCTATTTTTAAAAGAATAGTTTATACTATAGGTTGTATTAAACACTATATAGATACTTTACACTATATATCATACTAGTGTATAGTGTTAGTAATTTAGTGCTTACTTTTTTCTCGCTCGAAGAAAGTAAAGAAAGGTGTAATAGTATTATATCAGCAGGTTTTGGTTGACTTTGGCTTCGGCTTTAGCTTGGATTGAGTGTGAGTGAAAGTGCAGGGTTGCGTGGTATTAATAAACAGTTTAAGTAAGGGAGAGTGAGAGCTGCCGTGACGAAATAAAAAATAAATACAAATTCAAAAAAAAACAAATCTAAGGGAAAGAAACTAAAGCTGATTGTGAGCAAGGAAAGTACCATTACCCACCACAGTAACTGAAAGCATTTGTAGAAAGTAGAAAGTAAGTAAAGAATTTGGTTCCGAGGAATTGCGCTGCCGGCAATGGAATCAAAAGCACGTATCTACTTGGAAAGGGCAGTATATTGATTATAGTATGAAATGCATATCGTAGACATGACTAAGTAAAAGTAAATGGACGCAACAGAATTTTGAACTCGCGTGATTTTTTTTATTGTTTTCTCCACCTTTGTCCTTCTTTCTCGAATCGCTACTAGCCAACAGGGAATTTACCTCTGTGCTGTATTCTGGTGTATTGACGTTTTTTGTAGGTATTTTAGTGCTCTCGTTGTAGAGAGGGAAGTGTGACATGAACTATACTTGGGACTTGAGAGCTCTGTATAAAATTACGCCTCGAAATCAACATAACGTTAAACAGGAGGATTAGGATGGTATTACTCAGAGAAACTAACAGATTCAAGGCTCTTGTTTCAGAATTCTGTGGTTTTTGTGTAGTGACTTATTTTGCTCTTAAATTCCAGTAAGCAGTAAATGTAACAAATGCCAAATTTCACTCTTTTGGAAAAATTCATTTGAAGTGTAAATTCTCTAATTTTTTTAAGCCAAAAATGGGTTCCCTGTAAAATCATGCTCTAAACATTGTGAAAGTTAAATATTTGCGACCAATCAAACATTTGCGCTGTTATACTGTACATCCGGAAAACGAAACTAGATTACTAGTGTCTATACCATATACAAACCTCCGTTGGAAGGGGAAACACAAACAATAAATGTTAAAAAAACTAAAGTAATTGTATTTGTATTTTTATATGATTAGAGAGTTGCATTCTTTTTCCCTTTCAGGCGTACTTTTTTATTGGTCGTACATATGCATAAACATTTATAGATCCATTATTGTTTATGTTCCGGATCCGGGCAATGATTTTTCTACCTTCTATGTAGTATGTACTAGATTCTTCTGCGTTGCGTTGTATTGCTGTTTGTCGTTTGAGACGGAAGAAATAATAATAATAATAGTATAAAATAAAGGAAGTTATTGTCATTTGGACTGCAACTGCCAGTGCTATTTGGACAGTTAAAAAAATGTGAAAGTGAAATGACCGGAGTAACTAGTAATTTGAAGACAGATAATTGGTCATCCGCTATGTACAATCGTATAATTATATGTGTAGATATGGCTGCTTGGCTAGCCAGAAAATACACGATTACATTTAATATAATATCTGCTAAGCATCATAAACGGACAACTGGGATACTTTCTGTGACAAAAAATTTGTGTTCGAGTATAACACGTGTA
Organism: Dicyrtoma fusca; assembly: GCA_034695205.1. Taxonomy (NCBI): domain Eukaryota; kingdom Metazoa; phylum Arthropoda; class Collembola; order Symphypleona; family Dicyrtomidae; genus Dicyrtoma; species Dicyrtoma fusca. The sequence continues at coordinate 55,077 of JAQFZC010000198.1, read as the reverse complement.
CAATAACGACCGTTGCTACTGTACATTCCATCTAAAGCTGTCATATAAAAATATTTTTATAGAAATTGTTTAGTATAAAGAAATTATATTAAGTACATCATTTTGAATGTGACCGCAATGAAAAAATAATTAAAGGAGACGGAAAACCGCTCAATAAACTAGTACAACTTGCTTGCATGGTCATCCGTACAGTATTTACAGAATTCGCACAGAACATATTAATAGTTATACAAAATGCGACTAGGAAGTTCAAATAACACTTTCTTAAAAAAAGACAGTTTAAAAAAGGGTAGTTCAACATTAATTTACAAACTGCGTCAACCAATACACGTTTCAAAAAATTATTTTAGTTTTCAGTTCCGTTGAAAATAAAATATAAAAAACCAATTGTTGAACTATTAAAAGGTACAAAAGTACTCAATGCAAACGAGGCTTCTCACATACTCGCAATTAATCTTTTCTAAACGGCACTATTTCTAGCTTTACATCTTTTTTAAAGTATTATTTTCTTGTTTTGCATCGTTTTGAAGATGTTCATTTCTTGTTTTGACCTTCTTGAAAGTATTAATTTATAGCTTTGACCCTTTGAAAGTGTTAATTTCTAATTTTGATCTCTCCAAAAGTCTTACTTTCTGGTTTTGACTGTTTTTGAAAATGTTATTTCTAGTTTTGATCGTTTTGAAAAAGTCAATATCTAGAAAAACACACTTTTCAAAGGCATTCTTTCCATAGATTCCTAGTTGGGAATAGGCTAATCTAAAAGCAAGCGATTTTGGTTTTACCGAATAACCCTAGCAAATGAAACTTCAAGTGAGTACCTAGTTAGGTTTGTCTGTATGCATGAATCTTTTTCAACCCCTTTTTTTATTTAATGTGAGCGTTAAGCCATTGCGCAACAAAATGAAATTTGAAGCAATGACAAGCTGTGTTAGCCCACACGGGAGGAATATAGGCAGAGAGAATAAAAGAGAACTTGCTCAAGAGCCTCTGATTCTGACTCTGGTTTGCGTAAGTATATATCAGCTAAAGTCCCTGACATTTTCCGATTAGCGTAGATTGAGAATAAAATTACATTATTGATGTAACACGTTAATTTCCTCTGCTTCTCCCTCCAGCCCAATCCTTTTCCGGTCCCGACTTCCCGGTCGGTCGTCCTTCCCTGCCTCATACAAACTAAAACCGAGAGCCACTCTAGCAGAATAGAAAAAAGGAACTGCTATATGTAACTACTATTTCGGTCTCGGTCTCGTTCTCGGTGAAAGTCGTTCCCATTTATGTTCAAACTTCCCATCAAAATCCATTTCTTTCTGTTAGTTGACACTGCACCAATTTATACATAGGGCAATAGATGGACGTACATACGCTGTGCTTATAATTGCGTACTTTAGCCTCACATGAGCCAGAGTCATGAGCGGAAGTATTGTGTCTTCATAGAGAAAGTCTACTCTTGATATTATAGCCATGTAATACTATCCAAGGAGCACTTCCATTGACATATAACTACAAGCGTAAATGGTAAAATAAATCTAAACTTTAGATGAGCATCGTCAGTGCAGTGCACAGAATCCCACTTTCTCTCTGCTTTCTCCTTCAATTAAAAATTTAGTGGGATATTCCATGTGTTGTAGTATACAGTTTTGCCCACACCGGTTATCAATTTAAGTTTTACCGGTTGGAACACTAATTCATTTGTACGTCAATTACGTGAGCTATCGCAAGCACTTAAATTTCACCGCTTTCTATCCCTGCATTTGTGTCTCCATATGCTTGTAAATCCAAATTTGAAAGAATACATTAATACATTTGCATTACTGCATTAGCGCCATCCGGTTCAATGGCTTTCCGCATACATGCATACCTAGTATAGAAAAAGATGCCACGTGCATATATTTCTCTTTACTGTGCAACGGGGATTGATTACAGACAGTTGACTCGAAACAATAATTGTTATGTTGTATGTTGACATTATAGATAAGGACATGGAGTATGTAATATCCATATAAATATATGCACATGCTTATCCACAGTCTAACTGAAATTATACAGAACTTTAAATAATACAGGAGGCTACTATCATGACTCAAAACACAATGATATGGTATAGACAGCGGAATAGCAACTTATTAACTGCTCGTACAGTACTCACTAGGAGAGGCTTGTATTTGTGTTCATTTACTGTGGCATGTAGACAAGCACGTGTGTACACATGAAGACTCTTAGCATCGTTCGTTTTGTAATACAATTTTAATAAGAATGGAAATACAATTACAATAATTATAGAAAAGAAAGTTGGGCTTTAGAGAGAAAGCTATGTTCCCATATAGACGCAAATAATAGACATATCATCCCGTCTCTGCCGATTCCAATTTTCTAATTCCAACTTCAACCGAATTATAACTATCCAATGGCTTATTAAGTAATTAACTGTGTTCTAATCACATAACAGGAACTAGTTGTTAACGCTCTTAATTATATTGTTAGAGAAAGTTGTGCAATTTCACAAGTGACCATTTCTTACGTATATAAGAACGTACCCTTTTGTATATATGTGTGTAGTACGACTACATATGCTATGTATAAGTAAAGTATTCTGTCATAGGATGTACAATGTGCTATCTATGCTTTCTCCTCATTTTCATTAAACTAATTACATTCGTGTCTCAACTACTTAAATGTGTCGAAATTCGATGACGATGCTTCCAGAAATCAGAATCCTACGTTGTTTTTTACTAGCATCAGCCAACTAATGTTTAATCTATTCGCAACTGGGAAACCATGGGAAGAGTGGTTTACAAAAAATTGATTATTGTACAATGTCTTTCAGAAGGTCAGAACTATAGTAATCAACGTTTTCAAAATTATGAAAAACAAGAAATGTTCATTTTCAAAAAGGTGTCAAAACAAGAACCTATCACTCACAAAAAATTTGACAACTAGAAATAACAATTTTGAAAAAATAGAAAAGCTTGAAAATTACCACACTGAAAATGTCAACAAAAGAAATTACCACAATTTATAGGTCAAAACAAGAAATTAGCATTTTCAAAAAGGTCAAAACAAGAAATTGGTGTTTTCAAAAAAGGTCAAAACAAGAAATTGGCGTTTTCAAAAAAAGGCAAAACAAGAAATTATCGTTTTGAGAAAGGTCAAAACAAGAAAATAACATTTTCAAAAAGGGCAAAACAAGAAAATAGCAATTTCAAAAAGATGTAAAGCTAGACATATGTATTACCGTTTGGAAAAGGTTAAAGGCGTTAAAAGGTTAGAAGCGTCGAATCTACACGAATGTGAAGATACTCCAATTCTAAACTGAAACAAAAGTTCTTAGTACTATTTGCACTTTAAAATAATCCCTTTATCTACAGGGAGTAGATAACTAGTTCTATTTTATTAATTGCCTTGTTGGATATGCCAGTCGTTTCTGTCTTACTCTGTAAATTATAAATTATGCTGTATACACAGGGCTTCTATTGCAAGTTGGATTGACACACTACATAGTACAAAAATTGGAGGCATTTCTAGAGACAAGGATGCTAATTTACTTTATCGTTCCATGCTGATGTATTTAGAACTACGTACTACTGATAACTTGTGCCTTATCTCGACAGTTATTATTAAGGGAGCACCCCTCTCCCATCCCCACACTGACTCCTATAAATAATACTTTCCAACCCGAGCCAACTACCGCATGAATGAGAGTAAATGTAAGCCCCAGCCCAGTATGCACCCAACCACCGCCATGAATGCAAATTCGACAATCCCAATAATGCACACTACATACATATTAGCGATAACACAACATAATACAAGCCAACACAATTGCAACAGCAACATAAATGATCGAAGATAATCTTGAAATGTAATCTCTCGAGAAAAACAATCATAAACAAAAAGGAAAAATCTTGAACGATACAAACAAGTAGAAACAACCAAAGCTAAAGCTACTAAAAACGGGACCGCGAGTACTAGTCAAATAAACAAATTGTATGTGTGTATTTGCTATTGTATTTGTAAAAGTAAATGTTGTGTAAGGATAATAAAAAAAATCTTTTTCTTGTGGTCAATAACTCATTCGAAAATACACTTTATACAATGTGTTTTATTAGTCTGCATTCTCCAGCATGGCCTCTCCACATGCATGGTAATGTCTTATGTTCACCAGAAATGTCCTTTGAAATGCAACTGGAATATTTTTTTTTTGTGGCGAGAACGACACTTTGAAAGAATGTTTAAGAAAAAATCCCAAATGGCTTTCTACTCGATTTCTTTTTGATATTTTTGGTCGATGTAATAGTGCAGAAATGAAGTGAAGGACTTGCCCTGTATTAGAATAGGGTACAAGGAAGGAGGAAGAATAGATAAAAATATGGTTTTGCTTTGCTTCTTATTTTGGTTAAACAAACATTGAGGACAAGAGGCAACAACAAGTTAAAGTATCTCTCTCTCTCTATATTCCTCTACTTTCTCCATGAGTATCATAAACATTTTTATATTATGTTCCAGATATTAAGAATGTATGGAAGAATTACATACTGCTCCAAAGTACCTATGTCAGGTATAAATATATATAGAGTATATTTATAGGGAGCTCTTATAAAATAAGACTTTCACCAAGGGGAAAGTTGAGGAAAAGTCAGAAAGTCAGAGTCGGTCCTTTCAGATGCCATATGTTGTTGAAACATTATCGTGCGTCACATGGTCATGGGTGCACTTTACTCCGTGCGATGAGGAGTAATGGTGAACAACTACTACAATTTTCTCGTATGACCAAGCGTACAAACAAACGGCCATCCCCTCCTCATTTTCCTCCCCCACATTTCTGCAAAATAGTTTGCCTGTGTAAAAAGCCAGGGAACTGCACTGCTTCACAGGACCGTACCATTACTTTTCCTGTACAAAAGGACTTGCGACAGAATGGTTCTGAGCCGCCTCTGAACATGCGTCACAATGATTTTAGTCGCGCAGTGCACTTACAACTACTGCGTGTATTTACACACATCAATTAAAGCATTGATGGAATACGCACTCCTTAAGTAATTAATTAGCCATCTCTATTGGGAAAAGAACCAACAATATTAATGAATTTTGATGTTTTTTACTCAGTTTTGTAAAAGGCACCGTATAAACGAAAATATAAGAATTACAGTTTTTAAATATTAACATAGGAGTACATTTTTTATACACGGTAGCTTGTTCGTTTTAGCTACTTATGGATTTTAGTTCCATGGAAAATGAACACGTGTGCTTTATATGACGTATCTACGCTATATTACGAAGCTTGTTAAAAAAGATTACAAGTGAGAATAGCATAGGAGCTGCTGAGTTAACGTAAAAACGAGTGTAAAAAAGTAGCAAAAAAACAAGAAATTCGTTGTACATACTTTCAATTCAATTTGAGTGATTTTGATGCAACTGTCGGAACAGTCTGTGTGTGTGTGTGTGTGTGTTTATGTGCTTGGGAATTTCTTAGAAGGGATGTTGTCTAATTCTTTTCTTTGTAATAAACGCTTGTCATATCATATTTGTCGAAAGTATTTGTAAGCATTTCCCCTATTACTTTCTTGTTTTCTCTTTTGATTCGTTTTACTTTTTTCTTGGAAGGCTGTATGTATCTATGTACTTGGTGATAGATGGAACGATAAGATAGATAGATTTGTCATAGGGAAAGATTCTCTTGTGATCCTCTTACGCATTGTAAGTTGTGTGCCGTTGTTGTTATGTAATTTCCCTGTCATCCTCAAGTCGTCAAAGATGTGGGTAGGTAGTGCGTGTTGGGGCACGCAAGAAAGTGCGAGTGTGGAAACAAGAGTTAAGTTATTGTACTCTTGTTGCTTCTTGAGCCCAAGTAGAACTGCTGTGACAGTTATATGCGTGAGATAGAGAGTCAAAAAGTAGACGGCAACGACATCAAGTTTGGAAAGAATCTTCAAAAGAACAACAAAAACTTGCATGAGATTTCTTGTACGGTTTTACTTTTCCTACTACTTTCTATTCCTTTTACAAATAATTTTATAAGTACTGCTATACCATAAATTTACATGTATGCGTACTTTTTCAATTTTGTTTTTAAATCCTTGGAACTGTCTGGGTAGACAATTGTTGTGTATGCTTTTTTTCATATCCCGTATCATTCTTTACAAAAAAAGACTTAACAGCCAAAAAATACTATTATTGAGCGATCTCTTAGTAAAAATTGGTAAAATGACGAGATTAATTGTTCTCACAATGTTTAATCACGATCAAAATTTCAACATCTTGCATAATTTTAGAATTACCACATCTTTCATTTTCCGGAAATATTGCAAAGAAGTATTAAGAATTACGCTTACTATTATGGTATAACCTTCTGCTCGTGGAAGACAGCTTTACTTTTTCCACATAAATTGTATGCTCATGCAGAGACGTATTTGAGCTTTGGAATGGGAAAGACTGGGCGTATGTGAGTAAAATTGACGACTTGAAGTTTGTCCTAAAAACATTTACAGAAAGTATTGTTAATTTTAAAAGTATACTAGGTACTCTTTTAATAATTATTTTACAAATGTTTTGAAATGGTAGATAGCCATTTAAATATTTATTGGTAGTCTATGCTGAACAAACTAGACACAAGCGTACTGGCTGTACATACAGTTTTAATAATTTATAATTTGCAAACAACTTTCTGCGCCCACACTCTATCCAGCCTATGCTAAAAAAAGACTTTAGAGTTTGTCGCAGAAAGAGGAACGCCCTAGCAAGGAAAGTCATCGTAAAGAAAAGAGCATTATTCCACTATAAGCTCCCATAACTTGTCCCCTCCGAAAAAACAAAATTGGATCCTAAATCCAAACGAACCAAGAAAACAGCGCACTTTTCACTCTTATTTCTCTATTTGATACACTCCTTGCATACATAGATATAAATAACATCTATGTGTAAGGACGTACATTGTCTGCAGAATAGCCTTTTACAGTCTACTCTATGGATGGTTGACTTTTAGCAAAGAAAAAAGTGACACATTTCCTACAGTCGTTGTATTTTATACGGTCTATAAGAGCACTGCTTATAAATTGTTACAAAGCTATATAGTCTGTCAGTATACTTGGTGGTATAACTATAGGCATCTTTGGGCTTGTCCTATAGATGACTCTCGCTCACTTTTATTTATGATATATTTAGTTTGACAGAAATGAAATGACAGCGTGTCCATTTCCACGGTCGAGACAATAAGTGTGTGTGTGTGTAAATAGGAGTATCTTTCTCCTTTTTTATTTGTGAAAAAAAACATTACTATTCTAGTCCATTATAACTGTTTCTTCTTTACTCCTTTTCGCTTTTAAAAGAAACTCAACAAGAGAAATATTGTAATTTATTTACCGACACACAGTCACAAAAGTGTCTACTAAGAGCTGCTTCCTTTCTATGACATTATTCAATATTAATGAATGTATTTGCCAGTACAGTGGGATCTCGATATACCGAATAATCTGGGGGAATTTCTTTAAAAAAATATTGATATATTGGCTTAATTTACGATTACGACACAAACTATAATCCTTACGAATTTTAAACATGACCGGTTTATACAGCTTTCCGGTATAGAGGGATCCGGCATTTCATATTTTGGCTGGTTTGTCAAATAATCTTGTCTTCTTCCTGCCCTTCTACCCATACAATAATTATGATTTTTCAAAATATGCATGTCTCTTAACCTATTCGCAACTGGCAAACCATGAAGTTATTTACTCTTTATATCTTCTACAACCTAGCCCGTTCAAAAGAGCCTAAACTAAAAATTAAGATTTTCCAAAAGGTGCTAAACTAGAAATTAGCACTTTCAAAAATGTAAAAACTGCAAATCAACACTTTTGAAAAGGTGTAAAACTAGATATATTGCTGTTTCGAAAGCGTTAAAGTTAGTTTTGAAAGTATTCTGCTAGAATTAGTGCAGGCTATAATGCACAAACGAGGTATATAGGTTACTCCTGGTTATAAAAATTAATTCGTGCAGTAATTCGCTCTAATTGCTCTTAAGCACTCAATATTGATTCACATAGTGTATGTAGCGTGTTTAATACATGCACCAATAATCCTGGAATTAAAGTCAATTTTATTTGAAAACTAACAACTTTGTTCAAAATGGACCTTTAAAATCTTTGTTGTTGGGTGAAAGAGAGTGAAAGTGGGAATTAAACGGAATTGTTGTGGGAATTGCGAATGTCAGATGTTAATGAAATGGTGTGACCCTTACAAGAATACCAACTTAACCAATTTCTTTATACCCCTCCCTGGAGGATCAATCAGCACTGCGTACACACATGCACAACATCTTTCTTCAACTATGTATTCCATAGTTCTCCTACTTATTATTGTATTCCGATTTCCAATGAATAAAGAAAGGGAGACGCTTTTGAAAATTAATGAGACGTTTCCCTCCTCCACAATTTCATGGCAGGCAGACACACACACACACACACACACACACACACACGTAGCATTACAAATTTATATAGGTTCAGAATTAGAAATCATGTGTCGTTTTTGTGAGAAGAGAAAATTGCTAAAATAAATTTAGCTCAGTGAGCATTTATATAAGGATTATCTCCTTCCTATGCATAGGGACGTGAAGCACGGGAGAAATTTATATGACACGCTCATAAAGGTGGATATATCTATATGTAAGCTGTCGTCTTTGAGTATAAATTATTGCCGGTATAGATGGGCAATATTCTTATCTTTACAAGAAGGATAGGAAACCAAAATGGAAATGACGATGCGATTCGATTCGACGGTGACAACGCCCAGACTTCACAATCACAATTACTTAGTGTCTTCAGCCTTTCACTCCTTCTTTATGGGCTGCGTATAGATCACACCTTCCACTCAAATATCTTCGGCTAAGAGGCAAACCTCCCAAACAACGTATAGCTTACTATAGGAAGAAGGACCTTTAGACATATATGTATACCTACATACAATATACATATACCTATGTAAGTTGCGCTTGATAACATTTTTACTTCTCATGTGGTTGCTTTCAACAACCTTTTCGAAACGTAAAATATTTAGTTTTGAATGTTTTTGAAAATGGTAATTTATTGTTTTTTGACCGCTTTGAGTGTTATTTACTAGTTTTGACCGTTTTGAAAAAGTGTTATTTACTAGTTTTGACCGTTTTGAAAAAGTGTTATTTACTAGTTTTGGCCGTTTTGAAAAAGTTTTATTTACTAGTTTTGGCCGCTTTGAAAAAGTTATATTTATTAGTTTTGGCCGTTTTAAAAAAGTTACATTTATTAGTTTTGACCGTTTTGAAAAAGTGTTATTTATTAGTTTTGACCGTTTTGAAAAAGTTTTATTTACTAGTTTTGGCCGTTTTGAAAAAGTATTATGTACTAGTTTTGATTGTTTTGAAAAAGTGTCATATACAAGTTTTGACTGCTTTGAAAGAGTAAAAAGGAACTAAATACTTTTGTAAAGCATTCTTTCCATGGTTCCCAAGTTCCGAATAGGTTAAGATGATTTACTTTCTAGGAAGAAAGAATTCTAGCCGACTATTTTTAAACTATAAAACCAGCAGCTCATTATGCTGTATAGAAGAGAACGTTATTTTTGAAACAAGACTTTTCCAATTGTGTAATGCAAAACCCCTAAAGCTTCGGAATTACCCTATAGCAATGTTAGGTAGACAGATGCCTCCATTTTAGCCGTTTATACGAGCTACGGGATTCGCCTCACTTTGGGTCTTAACCGACGATATTATACGCGTACGCTCTACGCATGCATATTTTACATATGCAATGCATACTGAGTGGAAGTAGATGTTAATGTGAGTGAGAGAGAGAGAAAGAGTGAGTGTGTGTGCCTTTCCTGGGGACACAGGTTTTCATAGGAGAAAGTACGACTAAAGACATTCTTATTCTGTCCTTGCTTTCTTCGCCTTCTTTTGCTTTTATCCTTCGTCTTCCTTTTCTTCGTCTCTTGCCGGTGGTGGTGGTCCTGGTTTTGGTCGTCTGTGGATAAGTGTGATGAATGTGAGGGACAGGATAATAGGCTGAGTTCAACATGACTCATTTCGTGTTCACATTAATTTATTGTGATGATCCTTTCGATGGAAGTTGGGGAGCTGCCGGATTGGAGGCAGGAAACTAGTGAAGGTTTTTACAAAATTAACGTGACACTCCCAAGATTTTCTTTCCAGGAGGCGGAGAATACAAGAAATTGAAAGTGTAGGGTTGCCAAAGTGCTGTGTCACTTTCTTCACGCCTTATACATATATGTGTAAGTAGGTAAGGATGTGTATTTGAATAATCTATATTTTTATTAGCGGGAACGCAAATGGCAAAAATTGAATTTAATTATTGGATGTAACAATTCATATATAAGCGTCTACGACCCTTTTCTCATTTTTGTACCGCCTTCATTTTCGTTTCAGTCATTTTAAAGCACAGTACACACTAACGTAGAAAGGTAACTGAAATTTATTTTCTAACTTCAAAAACATATACCTTCGTGGGATTTCAAAAATGGTGCTTTGTTAATGTAGTGAAAGAAGCACGTTAAAGTTTCAATGGGGCTTGCTGTATGTATAACACATGGATGTTTTCTAAGAGAAAGTTGAGATGAATATAATTTCACTCAAAGTCTACTTCTCTAATTATGACGGGTTTTCTGTCAACCAGGATGAAAAGTTCATTCACATTTTCGTGAATCTTATCGGGTTGTTGACTGGTCTTGAAATTGAATGTGGAAGCAATCACCTGACTTTATCCGTCTTCTTTCCTTTCAATTTATTATCGTGTTAGCTCACTGTCTTTATCCTTGAAGCTCTTGACTTACTTTTGCTCTTACTATTCACTCCCACAAAGTTTTCACAAGAATTAGGAGAATTAGCAGCGGCAAGGAAACGGTTTTACATGGTAACAGCGGAATTTATAACTGGCTGTTGAGATTGCAGGTCAATGAACCTGGTCAAATATTTAAAAAGATAATAATGCTTAAATACGGGGTCAAATAAATAATAAATAAACACAAACAATAAAGTATTAGTTTTCAATTAAACAAAATTCTATACGGTCATAGGTTCCTCCTGAGAGCTCACAGATATTACACAGAAGGCCTTTATCCCGAATTTTTTCCCGGTTATTCATGTATAACAAAAATAATTTCAAATTAGCGGCTCTCAGGTAATTTAATTTATTTGAAATCTGCGAGTGACCTTTGACATTAGGTAACTTTGCTTTTGAAAGCTGGCCTTTATTTTAATTTTATTTCACAAGCTTTAGTGGTTGATTTCGTCTAAAGTTACAGATTTTCAATCAATTTTTCATTTTTAAGCATTGTTACCTTATTAGTATTTGACCTGTGTCACTGACCTCCGAACATTATTTTCACGTTGGAACTAGTTTGATTAGATTACGTAATGAAAGACAGTTTTGAAATCCGTGGTTCCATGTACCACGTTTCCTTTTGAGTGAGCTCTTATTCTCACTCAAGTTCGGTAAAGCCATGCAAAAGCGTCTTTGTGCCTTTGTGGAGGGGGAAAGCTGCGTAGTAGGTATGCTAAATGTCAAAACTTTAAATTGTCGTTGTAGCTCTCACTGTGACAAAAAGACTGGTATAACGTTATTGGAAGTTAGACTTCGCTCTGTGTATATACACCCATTGCCATACAAATGAGGAGAAAGTCCTTTGTACTTTGTCGCTCTTTGTTTTCACCTACAAATTCATTATTTGTTTCCAGTTAGAAAAGAAAACTAAACAAATGTACTTGTGCGCAAGGAAGAATTAAAGTTCTGTTTCCTGAAAGTTCAACGAATGAAATATACGTATATGTAATAGGTACTTGCACAGTGCGACAGAAAACCATACTAGGGTTTAACCTGAATAATATTTTACAAGGAAGTATGGATTTTGATTTATTTTTAGAACTGGGTCTGGGATGCAATGGTAAATGCTGTCATGTGGTCGGAGTCACATCCAAGCCAATGTCAATGCAATATGTGGAAGGATGTTCCCATTCTTTTGAATTATTTTGTGTGTCAATCTTATCCCTAGAGGTTTGTTGACTTCACTTGCAGATTGTACCTCCTGCAGCTGAAGTATCTCTGTTAAAGTCGAAAGATTGAAAAACTCCTAGAATCTAAAATTCCAATATGACTATCTGACCAAAAAAAGCTTATAGTTGTACTTTCTCCGTTTGATTGCTCCACATTCTATCTCTTTGTGCACTTTCTCATTTCTCGTTATGTACTGGACATATTTTCATTGCATTTATTTAGTCTGCACCACCAAACTATGATAGGTTCCAGTTCATATTAGCCTTTGTTAGGTTTTTCCCAGGAGGAATTACCAGGTCGACCTAGGACCTCGGCATTTGAATTTAGACAAGTCAAAATTTTTAATGCAACCCATGTGATCCAACTTTCTTTGTACTATCTTTCACTGAAAACGGTAAATGTGCGTTTTTGTTCTTTCTTCAGTCAGTACAAAGGAACTTACAATAATGATCTACCTTCATGCTTTATCTATATGTAAAATAAATACAATCGAATTATTGTATGGCTCTGGTATACGTACACTCTAACTGTGCGAGAAGACGAAAATTTCATAGTCCAGGGACTAACGCCAGTTTTTGTTACATCTGAAGAGAAAAAAGGATGATGTAGTGCACACGACAGGTTGATGCGATACAGTACGATGCCGTACTATCATGAGTTTCTAACTTGTAGTGTAGCATCCTTTTTCTTGACTTTTTCATGATCACATTACCCGCATTTACGAGTTGTCGAGCTGTGAAAAAATGAAATTCTGCCACAGTACAGTACGGGTCCAGGTCAATATGAGAAGACAGGAAAGACTGCTAGACGTGGGTTCATAAGCATGTAGTAACTTGCCTGCACTAGCGCCAGAAATATTTGAACATTTGAATTATGCTTTCACTTAGCTTTCTAGCCTCAGTGTTATATTCTCCACGCTCCTTCAAGATACCTTGATGGAAAGTACAACACACGCCAAATAAAGGATGGAGAAAGGAAAATGTTGGCAGGTAGAATTGATATTATGCATGCATGAAGAAAACTACTCTGAACTGACGATGCATTGAGTTCAATTTCTATCCCCCCTTCCTTCTATATCTTACTTTATTCTTACTACAACGCGCTGGCGCTCACAGTAAATTCTGTAATGCTTAAAACACCATCACAAACTTTCTTTGAGAAATCGTTAGTATTCCTTTAAAAAAAACTAGAATTCAAAAAAGTCAAAACAATTTTAACTTTCACCCATTATTTTTGTTCAATATGGAAGGAAAGAATGATTGCTGCTATAATTTGTTCTTAGTTAATATCATTACGCGTAAAAATAACCTCGCAATTGCAATACAGGTAGGTTGTTACATAATTGTTTTTGCAGTTTGGTTATTTTGCCTAAATGTAGAAAATAAATTAAAATCTTGTAGTAAAATTATTACAACGTTTACTATAGAGTGTCGTCTCTTCTTAAAAACTTTCCCTTTGTGTAAAAACTGAGAAAATGGGAGAAGTAAAGTAAAACTGAGTAAAAATCATAAAAAAATATGAAAAGTTGAGTTGTAGGAGTGCAAGTTAGTAGATGTCGGTTCGTTTGGTGGCTGTTGGAGGAAGTGGAAAAAAGTAGACAGCTTCAACACCTGTGCCAGTTTCGTAAAAATGATGAATTTTTCCTTGAGGGACACACATGAAAAATGATCGCACAACTCATGACGGCTTTCGCACACTCTTCAAACTCACACCCCGACACCTCAACATAACATATGCTTTAGTTAGGATATATATCATTATCCTATATGCATCCTTCCCCACTTTCACTTTTTCCAAAACCTTTTTTCCCAGTCTCCCCAATAGTTTTCTCCCTTTGCTGGTTGGGGTAGGTGAAAGTTGAGAGTGAAGTAAAATATTATTCGGAAGTAAAGCACCAAAGTGCCTCTATAGGAGGAACATTCTTATCCAAAGTCCTTTTACTGATATAGATATTGATATTGGATTTTTTGAAATTCCGGCTCCCCAAAGAGCAACATACAGAATAAGGAAAATATAATGTTAAAATATACATCCATCATCATAGCACTTTATCTCTATTACGTTTACTTTGATGCAAGACCAAGACCAAATTGCAATCCCTGCGGTCGCTTTCGCTTCGTGTTTTTATAACTCCCCTGTGACGCCATTGGTACCTCAATCAGCTTCCTTGTACATTTTAAGATTAACTAATTACAAAATTAGCGAATTAAATGTGTACAAGAAAGCTTTGAAAGTACCTTTTTTAAAAAATAAAGTTCTTCGTATAATTCTACTTCATTTGTATTGTTTCGAGCCATCGAGCCAGAGCAAAGCCTAGCTACCTTCATCTGTAAATTCTAACAAAAATATTCTCCCTGCAATGCATGCTAGTACATGCTGGTTACGTTTTAGGTTTTAGAGAAAAATAAATCGAAATGAGTATATTAGATTGAGGTCAGCGTGGTATAATCGGATTACCTGAGCAAATATAGAATACAATCGGATTTAGGCAATTGAAATTGGAGTCGGTCTCGGACTTGTGGACGTTTACTGCAGACATGACCAATCCAAATGGCAATGACAATGAAATTTTGTTGGTCCGAAATCCAAATTTTCACTGCCCACACAAGCTAGAGTATGAAGTGGACTTAAAACACCAAAAACATGAAGTCTAGAAAAGAATTTTACTCAATACACGAGCTTAACAGACCGAATATAAGTGGCAGCCTCTCCTTTCCAATTGTACCTACACAGATAATACATAATTTATTTGTAAAGAATCCTTAGAAGTAACGAGAGGAAAATGTCGATTCGTTGACCAAATCGAGTAACCAAAATCGCGTGGGAAAAAATCGAGTGGGCAAAATCCCAAAGCTGAATTGTTTTAAATCCTTTTTACCGCGTGTATTCTTGAACCTTATTGGAAGCAAATGAAGTTTTATAAGAGCTTGAAATGTCGTACAGTTAATTTAAATATTAGTCTATAAAAACCTATATTAGTAAGCATATTATAAACTCTTAAGTGGCCGTTCAACTAATACACAAAAAGACAACTTTTTTGATCGACCACCAATTTTTGTATTGCAAATCGAGCCCCGTGTCAATAGTGATAGTACATAGGTATTTGCTTTTAACTCCCCACATGATTTTGTCTTTGGGAGATTTTGTCAACGCTATTTTGCCCAAGTTTTTTTGCCTACGCGATTCGGTCTAGTTACCGAAAATGTCATGTATTAAAATGGGCTTAGTTCTTTAGTTTCACTAACAATAAATCAAACCTTTGGGAATTATGTTGTACTGGAGAAAGTACAACGTACGAGCATCTAAAGCAAAAGGGCTCTAATTTTTCTTGGAAGCTGTTAAATTCTCGTACAAACAAGAGGCTGAACAGCTTAAATGGGATCCTAGATTTGCATCGTAGGGAACTACATACTTACTAGCTAAGCTCTTACGATTGTTTGATTTCTATTCTTTTATGTATATGATTCTAAGTCTGTTTACTGTCATTAGTCTTACATAGAGACATCAAATAAAATACTTTTGCCAGTTAACCTAAAACATCCAAAGAACGCCAAAGACTCGGTTCCTAATGTATTCTAAAGATGGCCGTTGATGCACAACATTGACTATGATTTTAAAAGCCACCTTTTGAGTGTTTACGGTAAAACATTTGACAAACATGACAGATATACATAATATATTGTGTTTTGTAAACCTGTATTACATTTTGTAAGCTTCTTTGTAAGAACTATAATATACTAAATTCCGGAATTATGGGCTTACTTTAGTTATTGACTCTGCAGCTCTTTAGTTATTGAAGTGTTGCTTCGTTGAATCTACATTCTGTTTATAAATCAAGTACATAGTCTGCTTAAAGTTCCAGCTTGTCAAACATCATTTAACACAGATTTTTAATTTTAAGAATATTATATAAGCCAACAATTATACTCCATACACCCTATAGTAAAATGTCCCATTTTATCCACGGAGTTATAAGTTCTTGCACGATAATGATCATTCTGCCTTGTGGTTTTGATTTAATTCTGTGTAAAAGGAAAGGAGAGGAAATTAAAAGTTTTTATTAAAATTTCTTACTTGAAAAAATTTGATCAGGTCATAAAATGTGTTCGTATTACATGGATATATACAAAGCTCTGAACAACTTACTTTGAATAATAATTGCATTGAAAATAAAATTGATAAGCTTCTGCACCAGAGATTCCCCCAGATAGCAGCATGGGCCAGTACAGTTAAAACAAAAACGACGATGGAAGAAAAATACATATTTTTTAAACAGCTTCGTTTACTCATACCTACGTCTTTAAAGTAATTAACAATATGCATTTTATTCCTATTTTGTTGAGAATATTATGATTTTTTAAAATAATTTATTTTATAATATTTTAGGTTGTAATTCTTGACGCTGTTATTTATCCCAGTAGTGTAATACTTTCCAGAGCATCGCATCGTTTAGGCAAACGTTTGCATTTGCTGGCTATTTTTACCACTAAAATAGTCCCTTGGAAAAGTATGGAGTATGTAGTGCATGTATGTAGTATGATGAAAGTTAATTGATAAGGGTAAAAAGTCCTGTGGTCTACAAAACTGATCGTTTTCCTATACTGATAAAAGACTGACTGAGAATCTAATCTGTCTTGAAAGTACTAGTCGTCTCTGACCACGTAGCTTGATACATGTTATTTGTTCCTTCATCTCTTACCTACTTTCTTTCTTTTTTCCTAAGCACACTGAGCGTCGATCGCTTAGCAAGTTTTTAAGAACTAAAGGCTTCCATTTAGACTTGGAGTTGACTTTCACTTTGAGCCTTTCCCCTCTTAATTTGTTAGAAGGAAAAGAGGACGTGGAAAGGCTAGGAACTGTACTTTTCCCTTCGTCTCTCTCTCTTCCCTCTGCGTCTACTTATCTTTAAAAGATCATTCTCTTTTGTGAATCAGAAAATCCCTTTTCTCTTTTGTCGACTGCGTTTTACAAATTAAATTAAATGAACTTCTCCTTACATTTGTACTTACAATTATAAGGCTTTCTGTACTACTTGGTTAGCCACGCTGCTGGACTGGGATTTAGTGCGTAATGCACTACTTTAAAGTAGTACCTCGAAGAAATTATGTACACGTGTGGGACTTCCTGTAGGAGAACACTACTGTATTGATTCTTTCTTCGTCATAGACGTCATAGAAAGAAAAACTTCCACATTAGAAAGAGTAGCTTATGCCACACACGCTGTAGTGGATTGATTTTTATCAGAATATTTGAACAAAGAAAGCAGCAAGTTTATAATCATGAGGGGAAAGTAGGAAGAACAATCGTATCGTCTACTTGATATCTCAGTGGTGTACACATTTTTACGTTCTCCCTTTGTAAACGGATGAGGGGAGAGAAAGCCCCAGTGAAAGTTATAAGTAGAATTCAGGCTATTAGATAGCCATACAAGGGCTTTCTCCATTCTCTGAGAGATTCCTGACTTGGTGATTTAATCATCTATCTGTGTCCGACGTATCATCTCAAATTCCAAGAACTCAAGGAAGCTAGACAGAAGAAAAGGCAGTAGAATATTCTAAGGCCGTCATAGAAGTCAAAGTACACTGCACTGAGCAGATACTGCTGTTGTGTTTCCTCGTGTTCATATTCTGCCCAGGGCATTTTTTTGAATTAAACCTTTCCTCCAGAATAAGTATGCCTTTGGATATAGAACTCATCTGTGTGCTTTCCCTTTATTTTCCTTCCAATATCTCTTAGCTCTGTCCTTCTCTCTCTTTCTCTCTTCATGCCTGTTAAGATGATGTGCAGTATTCTTTTTCTTCTTTTCTTTCTTCTTTGAGGAGTCATACTGGAGTTGCACCCGTCAAGTCAAGTCATATCTTTTCATATGTGTAGCACGCATTGTGAAGAAGACCAAGTAGTATTGACGAGTTTAAGGTTATTATAGGGGCATACTATAGCTATGTACTTAAGAGCAGAAAGAAAGGAGATGCACACTTTCCAATAGAAAGCATAGGCCAAGGAGAAATCTATTGAAATAGAGAGACAGTTTGTTAAATTAAGACAAGATGATGATATTATTTCATCTATTATAGTACCGTACGTGAAGCGTAGTAGTTTTCTGTTTGAGGAAAGCAAAAGAAAAGGGAGTGAAAGTTGTAGTAGACGCGTTTTTATGACAGTGAGTGTATGGGAAGGGTTGTAGTAGCGGGACCTTTTGGGAAAGCTAACTCTCAACTCCATGCTGTATCCTATCAGTGCCCTTCCTCTCTGCTTACTCCTCACTTTTAGTACAGTGTCTGTTTTGCTTTATCTTCCGTCTTCCTCCGTTGATGAATAGCGAATAGAAACTTGTTATGATAGATTACGTTTCATTAATTCTCCCCATTTAAACGTCAGGGAATCCTTAAACTTTCACTTGAAATCTCAAAATACATTAGCTTTCTCTTTGGCTTTACTTTAACCTCCGTCAAATGTCGCTCTTTTATAGAGCTTTATACCAACAGAGATATGCTCTGTGGTATGAGTTGCTCAAACATTGGTTGGTTTGCGCATGATTACTAAAATACTTGAAATTTATTTACATGGAGTTTAACAAGACTTTCCTTTGCATAGCCCATTTGAACCGGAAGGAAACTTCTGATTCCAATTTTTACAAAACAGTAAAAACATTTAATACCCGACTTTTCATTGTACTGCTGCAAAGGAGGGTGTGTTTGCAGTGCTGATTTGAAATACAACATACGACGTACATAACGTATATTAATTTTATAATTTCTATTGTTTAATGCGCAAATTATTGTTGGTGTAATCCGGAAGAAATTTAAACGCAAGCATAAAGTAATCCGATTTGATTGGCTCTGTATTCAACGTTGTGTTGTGTTGTAACCATAGACTTACAGAGACAGTTCCGTCTCTGCGTTTGTATCCCATGCATGTTGAATTTCTAAGCCGTTTTGAGCTTGTCCTCAGTAATTTGTCGAATAAACGCACTTCCTGGCGTATGCAGTATGTAAAAGGTGAATAAATGTTATTTTATATGTCTACATAATATAATATCTATAAAAATGTATGCACATGGGAATATGCAACCTGAATAATAATACGAATGATGCAGAATCCTATGTTAATTTTATACAAGACTGAAAACACTACAGCTGAGATTATGCATTTTGTCTCGAGCGGAATTTCATTAGTATGCACTATAAATGTAAATGTACTACGTGAATTGCGAAACATTGAGCAATACAAAATAAAATACCAACCTGGATAGATATAATAAAGCTGGAAACGGGTGCACAAATGTACACGGTACATCATAGTATATATATATATAGACATGCAAAAACTAAAATACTAGCATAGATGAGTAGGTATGTGGAGATATATAGTTTGGGTTGGCTTTTGTCTTTAGCTTGGTTTTTTGTCCGTTGATGTGGGGGAAGGAAATGGTAGGAAAAAAATTCAATTGGAAAACTAGTTGAGGAGAAAAAGGAATGAAACGTGGCGTGAAAAAAGCAAATGATGCATTCACCAAGAACCGAAAGGTTAAGATGAATGAATACACATAAAAAAAATGTTAAAACTCAAAGACTCGAAGCAAAGAGTTCCGTGCCATGCCACGTACATACCTTTCTTTCTTGAGTTTTCCAATGAGGAAAAGTAGTCGTTTGTTCCTTCGTGGGCTCATTCCTCCCTCCAAACTTGAATTGTGATTTGGAATGAATTCATCCTGGGAAAAAATCATGACGGCCAAAACAAAGGAAGCTGAACCTTCCCATTCATTTGAGCACACACCCAGTTTAGTACATAAATCTGTAGAACATCTGCACAGACAGATCGTTTTTTGTAAACTGTGGACTTGGATCCCTCCATTTTTTCCCTCTTCTCATGCAAATCTTGTACATTTTTGAATCACAATTTAGCAGTTGCTCTAATTAATTCCAACGGTGAAACAACGTGCTACGATACATAAAACAAGTGCTGAATATGCAGATTAATCTTCTCAATGCGCCTTTGCAATTTTCAGAATAATTGTTTAGCTTGTAGGTTACTAGCGCTTAAGCATTCATTTTGGTTAAAATACTGCAATAAAATAGTATCTTTGACTCTTTATTAACTTTACAGAATAACTCCACATGCTACCACACTTGTAAATATATGTATAGTTACACTGGTTTTAAAACTGCAGAAGATGTTCCACATATGCATAATACATACGTATTTATACTAATTACGTATTCGTTAGTCAAAAAAGATATTTCATTTAACTACATAGTTCCTTTGCTCGTTCGGTTGCATCACAGTACAGCCTTTGATCTTCTACCGTTCTAGCTGACACATTTCTTCTAACCTATAAATCTTTTAGGCTCACATTTCTTTTTATGCTCTTTCGAGTATATATAAATTTCGTTCAGGGAGCGTGTGCACAGGTTCGTCTAGACTGTCGTAAGTTTCGTTTTTATTATATAGCCCTATCATTGTCTTATCAGGGAGATGCAGCCGCTTCAGAGTCTGTATATGTATGTGAGGTAAACTTAGCTGGGGAAAAGTACGTGGTAGACGTGATGAAGATAAAAATTTGTCATTTGTCAGGAATCAGTTTACACCCTGAAGGAAGCTGATCGTTAGCTCAAGTAATGCCTGTCCAAGCCGATTACTTTACTTTCACCTCGTACTGCCGACCGCGTCCTTTCTATAAATACCTAACGCATTTATTCCATCCTCTATCCTAGTCTCACATAAAACTTTCCAAATACACGTCCGTTGTAAACTATCCTTCCACAGTGGTTCTGGTCCTTTTTTTCCTACGTCTCGTCTCCAAGGACAAAAGTTAATTGTCAAAGGAGAAGAAAGACAGGAGTAGTAAAGCTAGTCACATGTCACCCAGGCTCCAGCTAAATCCCGCCAGGGATATTTGCTAGTGCATTTAGGCTCTGGCTTGTACTTAAAATTTTATGTACAAATAACTTAAAAACTTGGCTCCATTTTCTCTGAGGTGAAAATGAAATTAGAGTCTGGTCTGGGGCGACAGCTACAAATATCTCATGTTTCTGGAAGGTGGTGGGAGGGTGTCCTTAACCTTTTCGAAACGGTAATATACTTAGTTTGAAATGTTTTGAAAATGGTGATTTCTAGTTTTTTGAGCTTTTGAAAATGTTACTAGTTTTGACCGTTTTTAAAAAGTGTAACTTACTAGTTTTGACCACTTTGAAAAATAGTTATTTAATAGTTTTGAACGCTTTGAAAAAGTGTTACTAGTGTTGACCGCTTTGAAAAATAGTTATTTAATAGTTTTGACCGTTTTGAAAAAGTGTTACTAGTTTTGACCGCTTTGAAAGTGTTATTTACTAGCTCCGACCGCTTTTAAAAAGTGTGACTTACAAGTTTTGACCGTTTTGAAAAAGTGTTACTTACTAGTTTTGACCGTTTTGAAAAAGTTAATTTCTAGAATTAACACTTGTAAAGCATTCTTTCCATGATTCCTCAGTTGGTAATAGGTTAAATCAATATAATCGTGAGAGGAAGGTGAAATAAAAACTTTGTTGTCTGAACGCTTAGTGCAATTCTTACTTGGGTGTTCCGTAGTTCATATTTCATTGGACGTTTGTAGACCTTAGTGAATGAACTTACTAGTGTGTCTGTAATCCTAAAGCTGACGTGTTGGATGACCCCGTATCCAAGAAATTGTACTTGTACTACTGACAGCCTGTACTCCTAGCCCACAAATACCTGTGTAAAGGATTTTGGTGACACATAGTGATAGGATGGCAGTGCTACATCTTTCAAAAACAAGTTTACTGTTACATCGGTGGTTACACCATGTTGGTTAAGGCATTACAGATATAAATTGTCGACCCAATTTTTCATAGTTTATCTTGCTAATTTTAGTTTTAGGTCCTATAAAGGAGCTATCAAAGAAATAAAAAAGTAAATCTATGGATTACACTCTTAAAAACGAAGTTTTAAGAACAATTTCGTTTTAAAGCATTTTAACTAAGTAAGCGCAAACGAACGCCAATGTTGTGGTTTTTGTCAAATTAAAGATGTTTATGTTTTTCACTAATTGCAGTGATAGGGAACGTTTCGGATGGAGGAAACCGGAACCAAGGGATTCCCGGGCCAGGATCTGGATCCGGAATGATGTCCTCATCTTCCTCATTGGTATCTTCAACGATACTGCCCCTCTCCTCCCTGACACCGCCCTCCCTGCTCAGCACTGAAGCTAAAGATTCTCAACCACGGAAGAATGTTCCATACATTGATAAGAATGCCTCACCTAATGTTACAGCACTTTTAGGCAAAACAGCTTACCTCAACTGCCGAGTTAAAAACTTGGGAGATAAGACTGTAAGTCAACCTTTTCTACAATTCTTTTTACAACTTATCCTACATTCTCTACTCTCACAACATTTTGATTAGCTTTCGTAACCACCTTCTCAGCTTTATCGTGTACAACGACAACATCTCATTACCATAAGAACGCTGATAGTTACATTTTAGAGAATCAAAATTTAAAAATAGAAAACACACTTTCTCATGAGACTGAAACTCAACTCCGGGAGCTTACAAAAACATTGCCGTAATATGAAATGTTTACTAACTTCCTTGTCGTTTCTAGATGGTGTTTCTTTCGAGTAAGCTACGTCAGATTTTTGTTTCTGATAGCATTTTATCTTGTTTTTTTGTTGATATTTCAATGAGGACGGAGAGCAATGTAACGTACTATGCCACCTTAAACTATTACCATTAGAAACCAAAACTCTAGGAAAGTTACCGGGGAAAATGTAAAATGTTTTTGCATAGTATTCTCAACCATGGAGAAAGTTGCTACCAAATATTTTTCTAGTTTATACCAAATTTTGAAACAAAGTTTAGCATCATGGAAAAGCTATAGTTTTTTAAAGTCTTTGTAGGTATTATTATGATTAGTATTTCAGTAAAAGTACAATCAAATTTATGACAGATTTTTTTAAGAATTTGTAATGATTTAAAATAAATATGAATGCTGTCGATCGTAAACCTAAGCTGATTTATAAAATACAGCAATACTAGAATCTAACGTGTGTGCATCTATTAAAGTACAAAATGCTAACAGCAATCAAGCACTTTGTGGAGCAAAAGTGAGTTAGATTTGAGGTTTTGTGTCCGTCGTGACCAAACATTTGTATGCAAAGGGTTGTATTGCGCTTTAATCTTCAAGATTTAGGTCCAATTTTAAATAGCTCTCCTTTCACGACTAATAACATGCTATACATTTGCAAACCTAGAAAGGAAAGTATGACTTGAACAAGTGCAAACTGTAGGAAATCTACTCCGTTGTATTCTAAGCAGCTCCTGGATAGCCGTTCTCAATTCACGCAACTTGCACAGTTTGACTTCATTCCAGTCCCTTGAAACTGAGGCAAAAGAGAGCTAGAACTAGGAGTTAGAAAGTGGATTTCCTTTCCCTTTTGGCACATTTTCTCACTGTTAATGGTAGCTTTTAAACTTTATATTGACCAAATTGCTCCGAGAGTTTATACCTTCTCTCTCCCGTACGTAACATTGAGATTCTTTGAAATTGCACTATTCAAACGCTCAGCGCATTTGTACTTCCGTATATTACATAAAAATCCTATAAATTTCTAAGCACAACTTTTAAAATGTCAGTGAAAGCTACATCTAGGTCCAACAAAGCTTCATCGTACTTGTTAGTGTAAATACTGTAATAGCTAAAGGACCACGATTTGCTCAGGGAGAAGGTACCCTCCTCTGGTAGTTGCTGTTCTGAAATACTATAAAAACATTTTGCAAAACAAACATGGTTTTATTTTAAACATGAACATGATTTTTCCTGAATGTATAAGTAACACGGAAAAGTAGAGTGGCATCTACTTTTTTGGTGAAATGTACATACACTTTCATGTTGCATTTATTTTCTCCGTTTAAACTGTGCTGTCATTGAGCACATCCCACAACTCTACTAGGTACTTGTGTTTATATTCTCGATTTGCTCCATAAAATTAAATTTTTTCATCCAACTCCGATTGAAGAGCAGTGTAGGTAATATAGGAGAGCCGACAAGGAAATGCGTATAAGTATAAAGTATAAACATACATTTGTAATGTCTAAGTAGATTTATATAAAGCAAGCTGTAGCGATGCGCTAAAAATGCTGAATAGAAAAAAAGAAAGCGTCTATAATACGCTTTTCTTTTCGTCGGTGTAGAGAACTCAATCAAAGTCAAAGTAGAAATCACTCCTTATCTCGCTCTGTTGCTTTCTCTCTTCATTTATCCTCTTTCGCATTTCCACTTTCTCCTTTCAAGTTCTTACTTATTTTCTGCTTCTCCTTTTAGTTCTTGAAACTTCTACTTTGCTTTGTCATCCCTGTTTTGGCTCAAAAATCGTTCGAGTATGACCTTGCTATTTTAGAGTTAGGTTCTTTTTCTTCATTTGTATACAGCAAGTACAGCCTTACTAGCAATAATGTACACGTTTTTGTACTACATTCACTTGTATATGTATATACAATATGCGTTCCACCATCATCAATATAAGTTAATAACGACGGCTTTTGGAACAGTAGCTCAGCAAACAATGAGCCAGTTTCACTAAACTTTAACTAAATGTACAAAACGTACTGATTACTAGTTAGACGTGAGCTTAATGTGTCTTGTCAACGCCTCAGTTTTGCTTTAAACAGTGAAAGTAAAAGACTGTAATGTAGCTTTGGCTCAAGTTTAAATACAAATGGAAATGATGAAAATGCCATACTGTTTAGTGCTTTAGTTTTCCACTCGTAGCTCAGTGTCAAATATGATAATAGCAATCTGTAGCCTAAAGCGTAAATCTTGAGCTTGGTGTTTACTACTCTGCGAAGCTCAGCAGGTTTAAGTTTTAACTTTCTCATGCTTTATCTGCCATACGCATGCTATGCTATGGCAACCCTAAGCACAATTTAAATCCTTGTTTCTCTCTCCTTCTCTCCATCCAACGAAATCAACTGACGAGTAATTGGAATTACGAATTATTTGCTGACTTGTTTACTACCCATCAACCAAGATGTATAATTCCACTGACAGGATTTATTCTACTTCCCTCATTTAATTCCGTTAAAAGAACCAACGTTGGGAATAAAACTTAGTTTTTTTAAAGAAATTTAGTTTGCATGTTGAATCAACTACAGGAATGAAATGTTGAAAAAGACAAGAATAATTTCCTTTAAATCACTAAAATCTGCCGTCATAACGGATAACATCACTCAGTTTACTACTTCCATCTTAAAAAAGTAAATGTTTAGCGGCTTCATAATCTATATGTACATATGTACACCCATGCCAATCCATGACGACCTCTCGTGCAACTTTATTAAATTCTGCATTATTCAAGTGCATTGTACCATTTGTTCAACTTTTATTTTTGCTTTCCATTTGGTTCACGTAGTTGGGAGTAGATGAGTGGAAAATAGGAAAAGTAAGGAAGGATATTTGAAAACTTTCCAGAAACAGATGCACTGGATAATGTAATAGGAAAGTTGCTAATAGTTTAATACTTTTACTGTTGAGTTGGAGCAGTTCATAATAACGTTCTAATCTTTAAAAACCAGGTCAGGAGTTCACATAATCATTTTTGCATTACAATGCATTATGAAGTCAACGATCTTTGCACAAACCGTATCTGGCATCTTTAATAAACGTCTAGGACTAAATGAATCGACGGAAACATTCTCCTCTTATATGTAGGATCCGAGCTGTATGTAAGTAACATAGGAAATTCGTTGACACACTGCACAAAATAATTGAAGTCTGTAGAGCTGTTAGGGTTCATTACGTTGTATATTAAAAAAAATCAAAGTTGCACTTGAGTGTAGGCATTGGGTACAAGAAAATTATTTTATGTTAAGGAAATATATATGTTGGGACAAAGAAAAACAGAAGATTTCCCTCGAAAAAAGAATGAGCTTGTTGACACGAGCAACGTCTGTTTTACGTCCTGGTATTCTTCTTTGCCTTTTGGACGGCCAAGAAATAGTGTATTGTATTATAACGTCTGATGCTGCTGCTAAGAGCAAACAGTTTTTGTCCCAATTTGCATTTAGCTAAATATCCAATCCAATGTTTATTTAAAATTGATGATAGTTTATAAAGTCAAATACACAACTTTTAGTTGTTTTAGAAAGCTAATGCTTTTAAATGTAAGTAAAATACTATGGATAAAATATTTTGTAAAAATAAGTAGTAAACACCGTTTTAGTTCAACATACATATTCATTTTCGAAACATTATTTTAATTTCAACTGTAGACCTTCTGTTGCAGATTTGCATTTTAGTAAAATCCAAATAAGTTTAACAAAGGTGTCTGTATACAGATTCTACTTTACTTTCCTTTATGAAATATGAGCATACTGACTCGCATTTCTTCGTTACAAAGGACATTCAACTATTCATTTTACATACATATATAAGCATATACAATGCTTTCTCTCACTTTCTCTTTTTCACTTTTTTTGTATTCTTATTGTGCTGAAGAACCTTTCTCCATCAGAAGAAGAAAGGAATTCTTTCCACTTCCTTTTATGTACTTCCTTTCCTTGACATTTTTCATTGTAGAGTGAAAGTATGCAAAGTGGTCACTTTTTACATTTTTTCAATTGAATACCCACACTCCATTGCAATATATATATATATATATATATAAGGGGGAAAATATCGACTCGATTGGTCCTGGTCTATTGGATGTAAGTTTCTAGCATCTTGAATTCCAAGGTGTTGGTTTCGATATTTTTTTTATTACAATACATATGCGCGTGTCCCACTCCCTTTTACATTTGAAGAGAGCAATTTTGTCAATTTTATTCTGATCTCGTTTTCTCCAAGAATGCTTTCTCTACTGGGAGGGGATATAGGTCGACCTAAACTTGAAAAATGGATGAAGGACAGGATAAAGTAACGAAAGCTTTGTAACAGTCACGCTTTAAATAAAAGCCCATATATGTACCTGGAGTTGTGCATATGCATGAGATCTGGGTCAGCTTCTATAATAGTGAAAGTCTTTGTACAAAGGCTAATAAGGACTGTACAATAGGAGCTTGTTATATCCAGAAGAATTTTGCATCAAAGTAATATATTGTATACTATGTATTTTGTTAAATTTGCAAAATATCTAGATATTAGATTTTCTTGAAAGTGAAAAAGTGAGGTTTGAACAATGGTTGTTTTAGCTGTAAGGTACCTCATAAGATAAAACATGCTATTGGCTTATACTTGCTAATAAATATGTGCAGTAAATGGAATTTCCATTTGAAATGTTTTAAAGAAACTGCCTTTGTTTTAACAGTTAAGATTTTATGTAGCACTGAAGGCAATTAGGAATGCATATCATCTCGTCGTCACATCAAAGATCTGAACTCCATAGCTTACCATTGTCTACTTACCAATGTTTTAAGTTGTCGTGTATGTATTGTTCACACTTTAACTTGTTTAATTTAGATTTCTGTATTCTCTTTGTGCTTCATAGTAAGCAATGATGACGCCATTCTATAATAAGGTGTACTAAAACAAGATTTCTAGTGCCTTGTGCACTTGTGCATGTATGTACATAGGTCAGGATTTATTTAGAATATTTTTGTAATACTAAGCACTGCTTACTGTTACAAGTTAAAAGCATTCTAACTTCGCTTATAAATTCTAGGTAGTGTAACAGTTTACATAGAATTTCAACCTTTTCGAAACGGTAATATATCCAGTTTTCATCCTTTCAAACTGTTGATTTATAGTTCTGACCTTTTTGAAAGTGTTAATTTAATGTTTTGGATGTTTTAGAAAATGTTCAATTCTAGATTTAACCTTTTTGAAAATGGTAATTTCTTATGTTGACGACCATTTTGAAAGTACTAGTTTCAATGTTTTTTAAATTCTGACTTCTAGTTTTAACTTTTTCGAAAATGTTAGTTACTAGCGTTGACCTCTTTTAATGTATTTATTTGTAGAACTAATATACAGTTTTGTAAAGCATTCAGTCCGCGGTTTCCTAGTTTCGAATAGGTAATGCCAAACCGTGTTAGTCGATTTTTAAATCTTGGCTATACTATTACAATCCTGCCCATAATTTTAATACTTTAAGCCATGTTTGCTAAGGTACATTAATGTTTAAGCCCATTGCAAGCTGTCCATGTAGGTAATACTAAAAATACGTTCATTAATGAAATGAACTGAAAAACTCTGCTCTGCAACTAACCTCTGCTGCTTTCAGATTTAGTGGAATTCGCAACAAAATATCTTGGAAACGAAGCAAAAGGTAGATATAAAAAATTGGCGGTAAAATTGAAGTTTCGTGATTGATGGAAACTTTTTCCAAAAACACGACTTAGTTGAGTATTCACATGAATATATCATAGAAATGTTTGCACCATTAAATTGCACATTGCGTCGCTGATACTCAATGTGATTTAAATTCATTTCACTTCAGCTTTTCTCTAGGGCAGGGTAGAAGATAGGATTCTGGGATCTGTCCGTAAGCCCTTTTGTTACTCTTAAGCCATACATCCATTGTGTTGTTTATCCGCTGCACTAGCACCAAAGTTCTGGATCAGTGAACTCCCAGTATTGAGACGTTCTTTTATTTGAACACAAACAACTAAACTCTAAAGTAGAACCAATTTGAAGTACTGACAGGGAGAGATAGTGTAACATACCATTCATAGGCAGACCAAAGAGAACACACAACTTTGCCAAATTTCAGCGACAATTGTGTCATGGCTGGGGAAAGAGAAAGCAAGGGACGTAACGAGGCATAACTAATACTAGGGCAAAAAAATCAACCTGCACCTTTTCTCCCTTCAATCAATCATATAAACCAAGTATTTGAAGTTGTAATGTAATAACGTTTCTGTGTGAGCCGAGTTTGGAATTGCAAAAATATCTATCTACATTCTTTCTAACACAATGTAAACGCCATGATTTTTAGCTTGCGTTGTTTTCCACTAAGAAAAGATTCCTTCAAAGTTACATATTTGATTTGGCTTTCCCCGTAATGTGGCTTTCTGTGCTAATCGTAAATGCATACATGCTAATAAGTTTCATGGCTCGAATTATTTTTCAACCACCAAACATTACTGTTCTAATTACTTGCTTTATTGCCCCTTGTCTTATTTTTTATTACTCCGGTCATGGATTACAAACCGAGAGAGAAGTTTGCCCACAAAGTTTCAAAATGCTCAAACAGTAGTCATAAACTATAAACGTTGACTTCATTATTTTACTGCAGGGCACGCTGTGCTATGTTATCATATAGAAATGTGTATGAGAAATAAATGCAAGCCCTAGTATACTCATCAAGCTCATGAAAGTGGCTTATAGCAGCCGTAAAACGTGGTCCCACTATACTATACTCTCAATTAATTGCTAATTTACGACTGTCGATTATAAGTGCGAATGTGCCATTTGTAAATGCATTTGTTATAAAGTATGTGCATAGGTCACATTACATTAATAGCTAAGGGCAGCAGAATTAAATTTTTGTGCTTTTTCCACATTCGCAGTACGCCGAAGCTAAATGTTTGCACTTTTTTTCGCAATGAATATGCTTATGCTAACTATGGTATCGAAAGTAAAAGTGGTTTACATTGGTTGCTTTCTCTTTTTATTTACTGTTGAGACTACGTTGAGAAGTTTTAAAATAAGCTGGTCCTATGTCCACAGTGCAGTGGAGAGCCGTTTCTTTGGCTTCTTCACAAAATAAATGTCTACTTCCTGTTTGTAGTTTTGGACTCTGCACAAGGTTTACCCTTGTAATCTTTTTTGTCCACAATGGAAGGAGAAAACAGCTTAAAAGGTTTAGGGTCGCTCCTGCCTTTTTTGTTTCGTTTCCCCACGGGCTGACTGGACTCATACTCATACTCATGGAGATGGATTCTGTTTGTGAAAAAAGTGAGAGGTGCTGAGTGTTGTTGGTGCTACTTTATCTTTCTTTGGAGAGGAGTGTAGGCATCTATGCTCAGCGAGATCGTCGTCGAGTTGTTGAAAAGTTGCAGTGTATTTTAACTTTTAAAGTTGGACAGGGCATCATTGTGAGAAAGGGACGCCGTGGCTGACACTAGCTCCTGTCGCCAACGTCACTTCTGTGTAATAGAGGACAAGTACACCTACGCTTTCACTATTTTTCCCTACTTGAATACACACTCAGTCAGCATTGTGCTCCTCCACCAGTTTACTACATGGAATTGAAGACTTGGAATTTTCAAGAGTTAAACTTACCTTAACATAGATTGCAGACTTTCACCAACCTCGTAAATTCTTCAAAGGAAGGAAGCTAGGATGGAGAAAGCAGGAGTGCAAAGAATGAAGTGGATCGATTCACCATATCCATGGATTCTTCTATCTCCCTGCATTTACTTTCACTCTCACTTTCACTCGCTGGACCTACGCTACGTACTACAGCACGAGCACATGTAGGAAAGCCATCTTGACACGGGCCTCCTCTCCCCTCCCAAAGAATGGAGTGAACGTAAAATTAGTGCAGGTATATAAGCAGAGACTATACCGTTGGTGGTGGCGAAATAGGGTGGAAAGTGAAAGAAGTAGCCTAGTAGCCTAGCTATAGTAAGCACGAGGCAATTTAGGGGTCTCTCAAATGTGGCGCCAATAGATTTTGGTATTTCGAAATGGTTAACGTTTTCGAAACGGTAAAAAAACTAGTATTACACTTGTGTTGACCTATTAGAAAGTGCTGATTTCTAGGTTTCACCTTTTTGAAAGTGTTAGTTACTAGTTTTGCATATTTTTGAAACCGTTAAATTGTTGTTTTAACCTTTTTGAAAGTGTGAATTTTTAGAATTTTTAGATTTCATCTTTTTGAAAGTGTTAGTTACCACTTTTGAATGTTTTTGAAAATGCCATTTCTAGTACGGACTATTTTAAATAAGTTTGTTTGTAGAATAAACACTCCTGTAAAGCATTCTTTTCATAGTTTCCAGATTCCGGATAGGTTAATGACCAACATTTGACTTTCCACAGGCGGTTTCTCTTTCTTAATGGTCCGCCAGTTTGATTCTGTCTAACAAATGTGTCAGATTTTAAAATTGAAAATAGTCAAAACACTAAACTAGGGTTTTAAATCTGAGATGTATGTACTAAAAATACCCAAAAGATTTATACAGATGTCTTGCACCAATGCAACGCTCACTAATTCGGGCAGAAATGATGAGAAACTATCAAACATGTATTATTATATAATATTTGCAAGTCCCCTCACCACGAACGCTATCTTTCATTGCATGAGTAGAGCTATTCCCACATGCATGTACCTTCCCTCACCATCCATTTCTCCAGCTCTAGACAGACAGTGGTCTCTCTCTTCTTCTGCATATTAAATGATCTTCCTTTGAATTTGAATCTTGTAAAATGGATTGGAATATGGACGTTCCCCGACTTCCCTTCCCACACCAAGTTCTTTCAACGACGAAGAATTTGAAAATCGGTGGAATAGTTTGGTCTTAGCCCACTCGTCCCGGTAGCAGGCCACCACCCTAAGCTGTAGAGACGTAGCACTGTAGCACCATTACTTTACAATTCTCAACTCTCAAAAACCCATGCATTTATGGATGTCAAACTAAGGCCTTCCTTGGCGAGACTCACGAAAATCCATCACTCTGACGCAACTCTCTATATTCTATGATGTTCTACCCACATATGGGTAGTTGCATTCCATTGTAATTGTATAAGCCCCTATTTGGTATCAGTATTAGGGAAAGCTGATAGCTCTCCTATTATAACTTACAACCTTAAGGTGTAGCTGGTTTTTAATATAGGAGTTTAGCTCCACTATGAATGCATACAAAGCAAAAGATTAAAAAGTTGATGCTGATGCTGATAAGGATACTACACTTTCGAATTTTAAGCAATAAACGACGGTTGAGCTAAAATAGAAGGTTTCAGATCTTTTCTCTATCTTTCTTCAAGCCAGTTCAATAACTAATCCTAGAATAGTATGTTACATCATGTTTAGCAAAAAACAAATAACAAAAATTGGAAGGCAGTGTTTCGAGGAAATACTGGAATTTATGCAGTTATTTATTACAGAAAGAAATATTCCACAAAAACAAAGCTTACGATAAGTATAAACACTTCATTGAATAGTCTTCACAACAGTTTTTAGATACTGTGAAAATCGATTAGTTTAACACTGGCATCATTTAATAGCATTCAAAAAGACGAATACTGATAGCCATTGCTAAATGGAATGTACATACATAGTTAAATCTACAATCAGTGACAGATTGAATTTGGAGTAAAATTACAACTCAATGTACAAGCAAAGGGGTTATTAATTTTAATTGAAATTTCATATATTAGCAACCAGCTGTTTGCTGATAAAGCAGCACTATTTTGCATTTTAATGGATGGTGAAATACTAATCTTTAAGCTTGCAGGTAGCTTTTATTCTAACAAATATGTATGAGGCAAAAATAAGAAAAAAGAAATAATTCTTCCATAAAAGCAAGTAAGTTAATGCACTGCCAATTCTGCTGAATTAGTAGCCCGCGATAACTTTCGCTGACGATTCCCATCTGACTTATGGTCCTTGTTATTCTTATTGCACTGGGAAACTTTCTCTGTACCATATGCTATGAAGTCAACATGGCTGTACTAATAAAGCTAATACAGGTACTTGGGAACCATCTACTACACCTACAAATATACATACATTCGTGCACTTCATCCACGCTTCAATAAAATAATATTTTTAGACAACAAAAATTCTTGCTGTTCAAATTGTACGTCTTGGACCAGCAAGAGCAAACCGGAGTCAATTAGATCCAGTTAGCTACAATACAAATACTGTGTGCGGAGACATTTCTATATAGTTTTATAACTTTGGTATAAAAATGTAGCTTTCTTCAAGAAAATCCAATTCCTTATCAAAAGAACAAGGTCAAAGTTTGGCTCGTGTAGATTGATGTCATTCTAAGTATTCTCTAACATTTCTGACTTTCTTTTTTTCCCCTCGGTTCTCTCCAACCAATTATGTATGGGTATACAAAGCAATTTTAGTTTGCGATTCCCAAGACCATAAATTGCAACGTAGTTTACTTTTCAAGTCAAAGTGTTTGTCCGTCTGTCAGCAAGTTTTGATCTGAAATGGAGAAAATCATTAAGAAACTGTACATTTTTTTGTTCTGCACTGCAATTACATTTAGAATTACATTGACATGACGTCAGTTAGAAAACTGATGGCATAATAATTATTATCATTTACAAACTCTCATAAATCATACACAAAACAAACATTCTAGGATTTGTCTACGAAATGGGAAAACATATTCTTTGTGGATTTATAGTTTGTTTATAAACCTTATATTAGGATGTACATTAGGAGAAAATGCACGACCAGATATGTATTCTTCTTTATTGCCAAAAACTGTGAAAAGTACGCCTTTTAGCTTTGCTGACGTTTTCCGCCGTGCTGGAGCTAATAGCACACAAACTACTACTACTACTACTGCTACTCGCATATCTCACTAAAGAGTGTGGTAAAATAGATAGCATTAAACTATTTTTGAGGGTTTATACAACTTTTATAGGATAGATGGTTGTGAAGGAGCTCAAGCAACTTTCACCTAGAATGGGCAGGTCGATTCTTTCCTAACTTAGGGTAGCACGGCACGTTTCCAAGCTGTTATTGACAGCTTCGCTCCCCGCCTCCATTCAAATGTGAAAGCCCTCAGGAAATATGTATGTGTCATTGGGTCATGAATTGAAAGTATAATGCGATCATGATTACAATCTCAACGCAGATGCAATGACAATAAAGAAAGCAGTGAGCTGGGGAAAGCTCCATACCCACCCATTTCCCTCGCAGACCATTACTTTACCTTTCGCTCTAACTTTCACTGACTCATTACGCTCACAATACTGCGATTAATTCCATTTCATTTGCTCTGACAATTAAACTCAGTTCATTTTCATGACTGGTATAGATTACAGGGAAGATAGCAATTAAATAAAACGAAATAACATGTGGAAAGTATTATTATTAGTATATGTACCTACGTGCAGAGCTATGGTGCCTCTCGTTCGCTTTGAAATATTTGGAGGTGGGGGAACTTTGATGGTGGTTCTTCTTCTGGATGTGACATATTCACCCATATTTCTCTCATAATATGTCTGCCCCTATCTTTTCTATTAGGTAGGGTTTTCGGTTGATTTGATCTGCAGTGGATAGAGTGGAAGAGACATCATTGCTCCGGCAGAGTCAAGAAACCTCTGGCTTAATTTTTGGTGGGGGTTTTGATATTTCAAAATGATCTAATAAACTGTAATGAGTCTTTTCAACGTTATGTGACGCTATTAAACATTATTGTATCGTCTTTGGGGTGCAAAAGATTAGGGCTCGGAAGGATTCGGTCCGGTTCCACAGTATTGGACAGGAACCGAATGCTTACTTGCTTCTCTTGCAGTACCTATTCAGGTTGCAGCGACGACATAATGAACAAACTTAATGAAATTACCTTTGCTTGCATGGTAGAAATAACAGTACATACCTACTTACGTATTTTGGTGCTATAAACGGTATACAATGGTTTTTCGTTGAAACAGTATTTTATAACTATGTGTCCCAAGTACCACCCAAATCGATTTGAAAACAAATGCAAGCTGTGACAAATAATAGAAAGCGTCCCTGTAAGTTTTCTTGTTGAGAATGGGAAGATTTGAGAATCTATTGCAAAATTTTTGAACTTAAATTCTGATAAAGGTGGTGGTTGCTTATATAGAAAAAAGTTCTTAACCTATTCGCCACTGGTAAACCATAAAGCTGTTTACTGTTTATATCGACAACAATTTAACACTTTCAAACGGCGTAATATTACAAATTAACATTTTCAAAAAGGTGTCAAACTAGCAGTACACACTTTTAAAAAGATGTCAAACTAGAAACCCACTTTTTACAAAACGTGCTAAACTAGATATTTACACTTTCAAAAAGGTCAAAACTAGAATTTAATACTTTCCAAAAGGTGCTAAACTAGAAATTAGCATTTTCAAAAAGGTCGAAACTAGAAACCGACGTTTCCAAAAGGTGTAAAACTGGATATATTGCTGTTTCAAAAAAGTTAATAAATAATAAAAGATGAAAAAATTTGAAAAATGTCCTTTCTTTTTTTAATAGGTATCATGGGTCCGACATCGAGACATCCATTTACTCACAGTGGGCAGATATACGTACACGACGGACCAACGCTTCCGAGCACTTCACATTGCCAACTCGGAGGATTACACGTTGATGATCAAGTATCCTCAACATCGAGACACCGGCATCTATGAATGTCAAGTCTCCACGACACCACACCTTAGCCATTATGTACATCTCACCGTAGTTGGTAAGACCATCAACAGCTTCTTCCTTTGTCTAGAGTAGCTCCCATACAGCTCTTCATTTCCTCTTTCTACTATGCCAACCATATCACAATCTTGTAGTGTTCCATCAATTTTAACGACATAAACATGCACACAATAAGAATTCTACTGTAGATTCTCTTCTACATTCTCTAAAAGTATGTACATACCTACATGGATAACGCTTCATAGTGTAATACCTATATAAAAAATACTTAAAGCTCCCCAATGTTCCAATCAACCAACTAACATAACAACCCAGTTCAGAACTAAAAGTAGGTACTTTCACTTTGCTGTAGTTTATGTCTTCAGGCCGACTGTATTATCGTTTTAACAACCTTTACACGCAGCTGCATCAATTTAATACACTACAGATTTCCCTCTTAGTGCTCTTAATAACTTTCTTTCTTCTTTCCAAGAGCGCCTGGGTATGCACTTCTAACGTAGGTGGTTACTATTTTGTTATGGGTAATTGAAAAACTGCAGTGTGAGCCGCAGATAATTGAAAATCTAGATGGGAAATTTAAATTTAAATTGTATTTAAATTTAAGTGTTATTTCTATTTTTGGATTGAGATGATTCTTACTACTACTGCTACTTCTATAGGAAACACAACTGAGAGAACAGAACAAGAATAGCAATATTGGAACATGTTTTCATGAGATCAAAAGAAGGATCAAACACTCTCTCTTTCTCTCAGTCGTAGAATTCGTACATACGTGGTCATAAAGGGATGATTTAAATTGATCATGAAAGTAAAAGTATACTTTCACGGTGTATTTTTGGCACTTATTTGTGAGCTTTGTGAAGCTCTGCATGCCGACATGCCTTCCAGCTTCGTCGAATTGTCTAGCTTCTGGGTTATTCCCTTAAATTTTTGTAATGCTCACGCTAGGATGGGCGCATGTTTCGCCGTGATGGTTGATGATGATAGGAAGGTGATGACTCCCTTGCGTGGATTTTTCTCACTACCGTTTTCACAACAATACGCCGACGAGCGCAGATACAACTACAAGGCAGTTGCATCCAACTTGAAAGCTATTTCTTTGTATTTCTACTTCTATGGTATTCTTATGGGTAGACACGGTATTTTATTATAGTTAAAGTACCACATATGTTACAATCGTACAGTACTGAAACTTCCAGAACTGCTACTGTGAAGCCTTATAGAGACAATTTTGCCGAGGATTACAGAAAATGGAAGAAGACTCGCGTGACAAGGAACGATTATCATAATTTGTTCCTTGGAATATTATTGTTCCAGTGGAGAGGCCAAGAGAAAGTCTAGGGGAAGGAGTAGAGTGAAGGTTCACGTGAAGGTATGGCCTATACACAATATAATCGTACATATATAATGTAAATCTAGGCTTAGTGACCTCGGAGAAAGCACCGGCTTTTGAGAATAAGCAACACTTAATAAAAGCTATTTTTGTTAAAATATATTTTAGCTGGAATTAAGAATTTGGTGAGAGTATATTTTATCAAATGAAGGTTAAATTCTGATATTTTATTTTTATTCACGTTTCTCAATTTACTTAGGATTAGCTAGAGTGTACATACAGCCAAATCCAAAAGTTGATGTACATTCCAAATGAATTAATCGAACACTCACGGTACAGTGTATCAAGATATTAAGAGAAGCAATGAGTTGTGTGCACCATCGCCACGCACGTATATTTTCAATATAGATATACCCATATACCGGTACTGAAGTAGTAGAACTGGTATAGGTAGCTTCAGAGAACACTTGATAGATATACAACAGCGTGTGAGCAGTGTACTAAATAGCCAAGTGTGAGTTAAGTGGAGAGAGCAAGCTTTCACATATTTCTTTACTTTTACATATACTGAAGACTGAGGAGCATAGGACCTTTATTTTGTTCTGTACCGATTCAACTAATTCTGCTTCAAAAAGAAAAAGTATGTAGTAAAATAATATATTACTTACTTTTTTCTCTATTGTTTTCCCTTCCTACAATGAGTCAGTGTGATGGATGCACAAATCAGAGACTTGACAGACATCACAAGGTGCTCACGACAGGCATAAATTGATGTCAGTAAACGTATGCAGCTTGGATTGTTTATGAACAAGTGGGTTGGAGCGTTGGAAATTGTGTAAACATTCGCACAAAAAGAAGCAAAAAATATACAATGTTTTAGTGAATTTATAAAACATTGTTTGTTTATTGTTTTTGTAAAAGTTTATTGTAGAAAGTTAATTTTGGTTGCTAGGGCTTAAAACTCTGATAAGACATTTGCATCTTTACGTTAAGTACACAGTAAGTGAATAACTTGCTCTTGAATTATACAAATGGAAACCTCCTTGGCGTAGCCATTTTTGTCAGCTGTGAGGAGCCATTTTGTTTAATGCAAGCATTTATTATAGAAACAATAATGACGGAGAAAGTCGGAAAAGAAATTCAATGGGAACAATCCTCACAAAAATCGCACCACAGCAATATTGTGTTATTAAAATGTGTATGTTATGTATATGACCATTGTACGCCTACTTTTGTTTCGGCTTTTACTCCATTTTCTTCAAGTAAGGAGTGAATGGTGAGTTTAGTAATTCAGCTAGCCTAGTACTTCAATGCTATTTTCCTCCAGTCACTTTTGCGTTCTGCGTTCCGTCATTAATAATAAAACACTTTGCTAGAGTAGACAAACAAGGGCCTTACAAACTGACTGACACTGAAAGGTCTTGAATGGTGAAAGTAAACTGTGGGTACAATAATATGGACAATGGATATTTCCACGTACTATAATTCATTTGCTGAAGACAGTTAATAAAATATTAGATAATTAACTACAAATATAGCTAAATTAAATCATGTGTGCCGGCACATATTTTAATGGTTACATATTCACAATATTTCAGGAATGCTTCGCATTTAGAATCTACAATTCACACAACTTATTTTAGGAGTTTTACACACGATAGCCGCGACAAGCCAGCAAATCAGAGACTAATTATAGATGAAAGTAAAAGTGTCATGCAAAAGTACTATAGGTATATTTATCTATGCATACATTATAAGGTAGATACGCTGTACATTGGAAAGTAGTGGCGAAATAATACCTTGAGTTTAATTAATCCCAAGTGGACCAAAATAAATAGCAATTTTCCCTAAATATTATTTTCACTTTCCCCATTTTAAGTGTCAGCAACTTTCTCTTGACTTTGTGACAAGCATGAACAATTTGATTTAACGATTTCCGTATACTTGATTGAGTTTATACTTAAATCCACTTTCTCGCTGCATACACTTAAGTAAACCACTACCTAAGAGATATACATATCAATAGAATAGGTATTTCTACTTTGTATGTATGGCAAATTCATTGTTCTTGACCTACACATTTTAATTGAATTTGTTCGCTTCATAAGTAGGACACTTTATCGCCCTTTTTGGCATCACATCGATTTACATCACAAAATATTTACCTTAATCCAATAAAAGCACTACCTATAGAAAACTGCATACGAAATACAATCGTAGAGCTATCTACTTACTTTCCATCCAAGTCCTTTACATTTTTACATGTATTTTCCACTCGTAACAATTGATAAATGTATCCATCATGGGCTGCCTACACTTTGGTACTCATTCGATTGACAAAGGTGAAAAAAACAACTGTGAACGTGAACCAGCTGTCACATTTACTTTCTATAATTTATTTCTTTCAGGGAGAGCGCTCTTACGAGCAAAGCTGACGTAGGTGCATCCGGCTCACATTAACAACTTCGAAAATCATGTTTGAAAGACAAAATCTTTGAAAACTCGATTTTCGAAGACTGTAACTTCGGCCGACAAGACTTTCGACTGTCTAATTCTTCAAAACTTGATGTTCGAAAGACTTGATTTTTAGATTACAAGTACTCTACCGCCACACTATTGAATACGCTATGTATATGAATATCAAACTAATCAGTTTTATAAATTAGTTATTTTATACTATTAATCAGTAATTTACAGCTGATACAAGGCACAGAGGTGCACTGTTATCAAAATGTTTTATTTATTTGATATTTGAAACGTTTGCGAAGCATTTGATCTGTATCTATTTTATAGTGCGTAATTTTAATGTAAAAATATTTTTTATAAAACAATTATTTTAAAGCTGCAGCGTAAGCTTTGTGGGTTGGATTTGTTACTTCTTTACATATCTTTATTTGTTAATGTTTAATTCAATCTTTCAATGGTTTAGGTGGCTATGACAGTTTGTTGTTTTTTAAAGTCTGTCGTAGGAAACTACATATTAGAAAATAGAAAGAGATTCGTTTACAATATTTTGGTTTTTAAAAATCTTCATTCGAAGCTCAAGTTTTCGAAAATCAAGTTTTGGCAGATATTGTCTTTCCAACATTTAGCCTCGAAGATGTAATTTCCGAGATACAGTTTTCAAAGTGGTTGCTCTTCCCGTTTCATCACTACGTATGTACGTATATGCAAAATTATATTTGTTGGCAATGCATTGTATACAAATGTACAATAAATTGGAATACATCTATCGACCTTATAAATGCGTTTTCAATGCTCTCAGGACACAATTACAATGATTCTTGGCAGAAAGTAACTATTTGGAGTATCAGTTCTAGATTTCTAATATAAAATGATATTCTTGAAGCAGGCCCTTTAAAAGGGATAACATTCTGCATTGTTTTAAATTGCCAAATTTTTCAAGATGTAATTTTCAATAAAATAGTAACAAATGTTTGAAATGGGCCTTCAAAACAAACAAATTCTATAATGCAGCAGATAGTGAAGATTTTTTTTCAAATTCACTCTCAAAGTCGGGTTCTTGTCCTGGCCAACACGTACAACAACTCTAAAAATGCCTCTGCGCGCATAAAAGCTCAAACTGCATCTGGCTGGCTCTGACCTGCAGTTTTTGGACCCTTTCTTTGAATAAATGGGAGCCACTACAGGGCTTTAGAAAACAGAGTTTACAAAAATTCCACCTTTGTATGCATAATACAGTACACAATAGAATATATAATGCCGTGAGTGTGTGTGCTGTTTTTTTTTTCGTATTTCCCTATCACGTCGTATCTTCTATATCCGCCTAGATATGTTCATGTCGTCTCCTATCCCTAATGCAGGGTAGCGTGAGCGTGTAAAAAGAACAGATGCAGAATGTAAATCCCAACTGCAAAATTGCAGCATTACGATTTCAATTTTTATCACGATCACCAATGCAATGTTAGCATCAACTGGAAACATTCGTGGAATAACAAATGAATTTTTCCAAAAAATAAAATCATTCAAACAAATCTGATTCGGACTCTCCTTTCCTAACCTTTCGTCCAGCTTGTATGGGGTAGATAAATAACTGTAGCATGCCATAACAATATACCTACGAAGATACTGACGTTTGCAAATATGTTATTCTCTGCATAAATAAGTAAGTGGAAATAAAACTATGCAATGTATGCTGTGTTTACACGGCGGAAAGTACAATTTAGATCGGCGGCTGTCGGTACAGTCTCTCGCTTATATGACCGTGACCATATAAATGTAAATTACTCATGTGGGATGGAAAGCTTGAGAGAATTATTACGCTCAGGTTTAACCTTCAGTCCAGCTCCGCTCAATCTCATAGATTTTCCCTGATTCATGGGAACTGGGCAAAAATAAATAAATATAAATGCACATGTATGTATGTGTCTGCATAAAATATTCCGGATAAAAACCTATGTGTGCTACGTAACTGTATCTCGATAATGCATCTAATATTTCATGCAAAGGCGGCTCAGCTCTCAGTATGGGTTAGCACATAACAAATATGGGCAAACATTGCATTGATACTACTTTTTGAAGTTGCACTAGTTACACATATACATAAAAGAGAGACTTAAATAATTATAACCTATTCGTAACTGTGAAACTATGGAAAGAATGCTTTATGAAAGTGATTTTTCTAGATATTAACTTTTTCAAAACGGTCAAAACTAGAAATAACATTTTCGAAAGCATTCAAAACCATTAACTAGGACTTTCAAAAAGGTCAAAACAAAAATAAAAATATTTATGTTCTTCAAAAAGATGTAAAACAAGATATTAACACATTTATAAAGGCCAAATCAAGAAATTCGCACTTACAAAAAGATCAAAGCAAGAAATTAGCACTTTCAAAAAAGGTCAAAACAAGAAATTAACACTTTCAAAAAAGGTCAAATCAAGAAATTAACACGGTCCTAGATACAACATAGGACCGTTTCGAAAAGGTTAAACAGAAAATAAAATCTAAATGTCATCATCACAGAGTACCTATGTTAAATGAAAGAAACGATGTTTACATTCTATGTATGATTTATATCAGTTTTTACACCAAAATAGCGTCACTTGTTTTAAATGTGAAATAGTATTGGTAAGTTTCTGACCACGCAAAACATAATAAATGCATTTTTTTAGAAATGCAAAATGTTATAGGTACATTTTTGGAAAAGGGGAAGCGAAATAAATGCACGTTTTAGAAATGAAAAACGTCTAATCTAATCTAAAACATTATTTAGTATATGTACATTTTTGCTTAAAGATCAAAACATCATTGTTCAGTATTTCTAATTCTAAAGGCGCCAAATTGGATAAATGCACGTTGACAAGGTCTAACTTCCCTAATGATAAAATTTAAAAAATAGGCAACCTAAGGCTGGACGCTTTACAGGGCAACCTCAAAGTTGCTACGGGCTTGCTAGCTATCAACTGCAAAAAAGGGTCTGTTTACACTGAAAAATTATTTGAAGATTTTGGTTTTCATATGTTCGTGCTTTCCCCATCCATAATAACCCCAAGCAATACGCCTCTGCTCTGTTTTCGAGCAACATATAGGTATGCTTGGACCACTCGAAGTGGAGGATTGGACTGGGGAACAAGAGATAGAGGGAGAGATTGAGAGAGGGAGAGAGAGTGAGTGTGTGTGCTGAGTAAAAACAAATGGAAATGAGAAGGGGACAGTGATGCTTATTGTTAGTGCCTTTGGTTGAAGTGGATGATATGTTGAGATGACACAGCATGGCATTGGCATGGCAATTGAGAGCGAAGAAGGGAGAAGGAAGTTAGGCGAGGAGACAAGATGACAAGAGAAGATTTTGCCTGGAAAGCTTTGAGTTGGATCTGCGAATCCGAATTTTCCGCTCTGTTAGATCAATACAAACAACGTCTCTGTTCCGCTTCATGCTTTTATCTCCGTCTCTTCCCTTCTACTCAACCGACCGACACACCAGCCAGCCAGCCAGCCAGCCAAATGCCTGTCTATATGCATCTATCATCTGTCTACCAGCATCAGTCCACCATGAGGACTTTTCAATTATTACGTCATACTTGTCCTAAAAAACTAAGCTTTTTAGCATATTTTTAACCTTTTCGTAACAGCAATATATCTAGTTAAGCAACTTTTGGAAATGATTGGTTTCTAGTTTTGACCTTTTTGAAAGTGCTAATTTCTTGTTTAGCTCCTTTTTGAAAGTGTTGGTTTCTAGTTTTGACCTTTTTGAAAGTGATAATTTCTTGTTTAGCTCCTTTTGGAAAGTGTTGGTTTCTAGGTTTGACCTTTTTGAAAGTGCTAATTTCTTGTTTAGCGCACCTTTTGGAAAGTGTTGGTTTCTAGTTTTGAACTTTTTGAAAGTTCTAATTTCATGTTAACCTCCTTGTTGAAAGTGTTGATTCCTAGTTTTGACCTTTTTGAAAGTGCCCATTTCTTGTTTAGCACCTTTTTGAAAGTGCCCATTTCTTGTTTAGCACCTTTTTGAAAGTGTTGGTTTCTAGTTTTGAACTTTTTGAAAGTTCTAATTTCTTGTTAACCTCCTTGTTGAAAGTGTTGATTCCTAGTTTTGACCTTTTTGAAAGTGCCCATTTCTTGTTTAGCACCTTTTTGAAAGTGCTAATTTCTAATATTACACTTTTTGAAAGTATTAAACTGTAGTAGATATAAACAGTAAACAACTACATGATTTACCAGTTGCGAATAGACTAAACTTGAACGTAAAATACCTAGGTGCGATAGCATCATAGCCTGCTTTAAAAACTTAATTAAAATGCTTGAGTATACTTCAAAAATGCGCATTTAAAGCAGTTTGTATTTCTAAAACGAGGAAATCTAACATCTAGCTCTTTTATCCGTTCAAAATCCATGATTTACAAATGT
This sequence comes from Dicyrtoma fusca, assembly GCA_034695205.1. NCBI lineage: Eukaryota > Metazoa > Arthropoda > Collembola > Symphypleona > Dicyrtomidae > Dicyrtoma > Dicyrtoma fusca. The sequence continues at coordinate 11,538 of JAQFZC010000198.1, read as the reverse complement.
ATTATTCGAATTTTCAACAATTTGTGCAATTTTAAAATTTTTAAAGCCGGAACGAGCTCCATTCCTTTTGTTTTACATCGCAAAGAAAGACTATCGAATGGAGGCACTATAAGTAAGATTTCATATACGTAATGTTTGCTCGACCCCTTTTACCTTTATGCTTGCGCTTATACCCTGAGGTATAAATATAGACATCTATCTCTGACTATCTTTGGCTATCAGACGCAACTACAACTATGTAGCAGCTGCAGTAGCATAGAGCGTCCCTACTTATCACGAGAAAAGAGACACATTGTTGTTGTTGTGTGACAACTTTACTTGCATTTAGACTCCTCGTCGTTCTCGTACGTGTATATTTGAGTTTGAATTCATAGCATAGAATAGATTTGAAATTCCCCTTCGTTTTCCCTTTCGTTTCGTTTGACGTGAAATCAGTGGAAGAAATTGAGAAAACGGATTGTTTAAATCCAAATCCTGTCCACTTGAAATACCTGGAATATGAAAGTACCTACCTACGTAAGGTACATGCAGATGCACTGAAGTAACATACAAAATTTTGGAAAGTAGGAGCAACTTAAAGGGAAAGCCTGTCTAACTAAGCATCTGATCAAGAACACTTCTCCTTCTTTCCGCCTTACAGTACGCAGCACTATGTACATGCATCATACTGCAACGAAGCGTGAAAAGAAAATATTTGACACAAAAAGAACTCAAGCGACAATATTACAATGACAAAACAAACATTGTAATCACGGCAATTTAAAAACATAACATTATTTTTATTGGGAAAATCCTTAGTGTGCAGTGTGCTTGGACTAGCGGCGTGGGATGAGCGTCAGGGAAAGTTTAGCTGATGCAATTTTCTTAGCATGCAATAAGTTTGATTTTGATACGTAATTGTGCAAGCACACAAAGTAGGCAAACAAATCTACCTTGTCTTTTCATATTATATGTAGTATCTCCTATTCACCTTACTTGGAAACAAATCATTGATTCAAGTTATAAATAAGGTTTTACTTTTATCTCCAGAGTTTGACAACCCGGAAGTAAATGGAAGTGAAAGTAAGGATGCCGGAAGTTAATTATTAATTTTCATTTCATCTCCGTCTCAATCCGCAGTCGCATCCTCAATCTAAGTATTTCTATTAAGAGTCTGAAATGAGATTAAAGACGAGCTTATTAGTATTAGTAGTTTGCCATTTAGCATTAAGCACTCATTACCTTCATATTCATTTCAGCTCTTCCTTGACTTAGAAATTAGTACGCTTTGGATCTAAGCTGTGGAAATTAGGACTTTCCAAAGAAAGTCAGGAGAAAGCGAAGCGTATACGGAAAATATTGATTAGTATTAACACTGTTTCAGTTTCTATTTCCCTACAGCAACCACTTTGGTACCTTAATATATCTTGATTTATTTGCACAGTAATTTCACAATTTCCGGTTCATCCTTTCGTCTGTGCTAGAATGGGATTAAGACGCGTTTCGAAATTAAATGCAAAATTAATTTTAAAGTGAAGAAACTAATTAAACACGTTTTAATTTCCTTCTAAAATAAATTAGAATTTCAAATGTATGAAAAACTGAAGTAATATTAACAAAGACAGACATATTTCTCTGTCCTTAGTACTCGAGAATTGAAATTTTTTTTCCCAGAAAAAAATGATGAAAAACAAGGCAGGAATTCAATAATTGTAAGTTTTGTAACGAAGCTACCAATTTGCTCACGAGAATTCCATTCCCCAATTTTTAAAATTTAGATATCCAACAATGAAAATTGATCAAATAACATGTCTTTATTATAATATGATGGATCTTTGTTTCTTCATTTCAAATATTATTCTTTATACATTAGACTCCGATCAATTTCTCATGCTTTTCAATACGTTAAGTTTATGGAATGTTTAAAGTACATTTATCCCTTCTTTGGGCAAATAGGTTATTATTGGTAAAGATGACTTACTGGTATGCCTTTTATATTCAGTCACAAAAAGTAATAAAAATTAGAAACAAATGATAAAAAGTTATACAATAAACTAGTCCATTAAATGAGATGCTTTCATGCATACAAATGTACATAAAAAATAAAGTAAAAATGCTTTTGAAATTTTGAAACAGAATAAAGCACCACGCTATTCTAGGCCAAAGTAGGCTTTTACAACAAAATGCTAACATTTAATTTAAACTATCAAATTGATTCTGAAAAATTACAACCTTTGTCAAACTATACTTTGCTCACATACCAAGGCGCAATTTTAATTTGCTGTCAAAATTACAAATAGCGTTAAATGGGCACGTGTATTAGTTGTAGGTTCTATTCTACAGAGAAATATATTTCAATTTTGTAAAATATGCCACTGCTTTTCCACAAATAAGAATGCAGATAGCGCATTGCAAAGAACCTATTTATTCGTATTCAGTGAATTAAAATTAATGCTTTTGCAATTTAAAAACGACGACCTACATTCCCCTTCATTTCATGTAGGAATTTACCTACGCTTTCAATTTTTTCTTAACTTTCCTCTCTATTTTCAATAAAATAATTTTTTTTACATGAGATCGAGAATTAGATTTATGGGCTGGAAGTGGTAGAAGACGGTGGGATAAGAAGGAGAGTTTAAAAGTTATTGAGTATGTCATGAAGATTGACATGGGATCGTGATGGAATTCGCCACAGATCCCATTTCTTTTTTTCAACTTGTGTGTCCTTTCTCTCGCCCTGCCCTTCCTTCCTTTTTTCCTTTTCTCTCTCATGCCTTGCCACCAACAAATCTAATCCGCACCAACTTTAACTTCTAGCTTTCTCCACTTTCACTTACTTTCACCCATAGCCTTCCAGTCAACTACAGTGCACCAAAGCAGGAATCATCTCCATTCACTGTTTTCACCGGATACTTTAACATTAAGTAGGTGTGACTCTCCCTATGTCCGCTCCTTACAGAAGAAGCTATAATGCCTTTCTCCACCTTCACCTACAATGGATCTTGAATCAGTTCAGTGTTTCCAGCGGTCTAAGTTTCAAAACCAGAGTTTAACATTTAGCCTACTAAATGTAAATATATAATTGCAAATTGACATTTCATCGCTGTTCTCATGGGGTAACCTATTCGGAACTGGGAAATCACCGTTTAAAGAACGATTTACAGCATTGCTTTTTTACGAAAAAACTTTTTTTAAATGGTCAAAACTAGAAATTTACATTTTCAAAACGGTCAAAACTGCAAATTAACGTTTTGAAAAGGGATAAAACCACAAATTAACGTTCCAAAAAACATTCAAACCTAGTATCAAACACTTTCAAAAAGCTAAACCTAGAATTTAACAAAGTCCCATTTTTAAAAAGGTCAAAATATATAAAATGACATTTTCAAAATGGTCAAAACTTGAAATTAACAGTTTCAAAAGGTGTTAAACTTTATAAATTACCGTTTCGAAAAGGTTACCTTTTAAATCGAGTATTTTACAAATTTCGTAAATGAAACGTTATCAGTTTGAAAAGTTTTCTTAAACAGAAAACCTCTGAAAGCATCTGTACTCCTTAAAAAATGTGTATTATGGAATTCTTGTGTACAGATAGACGCGTGAAGTCCAAAACCAATCAGTTGTAGAACTCTATAGTTGATCATTTTGCTTCTCAAGTATAGCGGACTTATGGGATTGTGTGTGTGTGCGGGTGTATGGGTTACTCATATTAGATCATTGATCATCGGCGGAGTAATCTCGTTTACCTACAACACTCCTACATTCGAACATTCCCTTCGCGTCCAGCCATCTTTCAATTTCAATTCGTTTGCTCTTTGGTTTTGGACAGGAAACAAACGGTTCCGATCCGACGCCACCAACTAAACACACATGCACAGTCCCACACGCAGTCACATACAGCACTGCCTACTCAATTTCCCATCAAACTTTCACCAGCATTATAGCGACATAATATAGCAGAAGGACCTATACATACTGTGCAAGTCTCTTTCACTTTATAGAAAGTTTGTGCAGTTCCTTTGTCGTTGATATGGCACAATCTACGATGTACACGCTTTTCAGGGTCTCCATGTCATACAGTCATACTGCACACGTCTTCCCAAAATGAAATATTTCTAATTGCATTTTTAAAGCGACGATGCTCTTATCACAGGATTTGAAGGAAGTTTAAAAGTAATTGCATATCTAGAATTTTACTATAAGTATAGGTGTGGTATAATATGCTGCTGGTAAATCCGGCCAATCCAACCGGTGTAGTATGAACAACGACTTTTTTTAAAAGATTTAAAGTGGAGTTATGAACGTTTAACCTTTTCGAAACGGAAACACAAATGGTTTTCTAACTTTCTGAAAATATTCATTTCTAGCTCTGAGTGTTTTTGAAAATGCTAATTTCTATTTGTGCCTTTTTTAAAATGTTAATTTTATGTTTTGATCTTTTGAAAGTGTTAATTTCTAGTTTTTACCTTTTTGAAAGTGTCAGTTGGTATTTTTAATGCTTTTGAAAATGTCGATCACTAGTTTTGACCGTTTTTAAAACGTTTATATGTAGTATAAACAGTTTTACAAGACATTCTTTCCACGGTTTCCCAGTTTCGAATACGTTAAGAGCATCTATAAAAAAGCTAAAAAAAGAACTTGACAGTTCTACCATTATTAAAAGGCTGTGCTTTCTTGTTATTTGAAATAGTTACGTAAATATAAAAAGGAATAAAAGCACCGTTTGCACCAGTGTTAAAAATAAGTGGGTCTAACAAATGTACATATTAGAATGAAATCCTAAACTACGGCGAGAACTAGAGCATTCTGATACTACATCTACCAGTTGGATTTAACCCTTTGTTGTTCTTCCCCGTTGTAATATATAGGGCAGTCTATAGAGATAGGCACTTTCTATTTTAGTTGTGGAAAAGTTTGCTCTACTCTCAGCTCGGATGAAAGATTAAGCAGACGGAAGGGAGCAGAGATTGAAAATCTCAACTCGAACAATTTACATACATTGGATTTGGATTTTGGATTTGGCAATTTCCAGAGTCGCAGCTAAACTGCCTTCTGGTTCTAGTTCCCTAGGAAGGAATCAGGACGAGCAGGAGGAGGAAAGGATGCAAATATTTGCATAAAGACTACCACCACCTACTTTCCCCAAATACTTTCCCCAGCCCAGCGTCCTGTCTCTCCTCTCACAGAGCTGGTCTTGAAAATCCTAAAATCAAAAGCTTTAAGCATACCCCACGACTATAGAACAGTCAGAACATCCTCTGCTCCATGTTTTTAATGTTTTATTTCTAATACACGATGCGATCGAATGAATGCGAATCCAAATAAATTTTCAATGGGACCTGGAGGCCATCCCGGGCTATATCTATATCTACATCTCTGTACATACATATACTACATATAATGTTAATTTCTCTTCTGACGTATGTTTTACTGCTACTCCAAACACACAATACTGTTGGGAATGGATAAAGCAGACTGCCTTGATTACTCACTCACTCACTCATGATCCCAGGCTAGATTGGATTGTCAATTTGTCTTGCGTACACATGTACACTGACTTAGATGGAGAAATTCCTATAAAGTGGGTAAGCTCACTACTACAGTAGAAACTAATACAGTCTGACCATACAACTATACATCATGCTAGAACAATGTTCCTTGTTCTAGGGTAGCTTTGTCCATTCGTACGTACGGCACGCAGGACACTCGAATGAAAGAATTCGTCTATCTTTCAGCTTTATTTGTTTTACAATACAATCCTTTTACTTTTAAAATTTCAATTTAAAGTCACGCAAGTCAACTAGAGAGAGAGAGAGAGCCAGTCTATACCAATATCAGGCCGCATCTAATTGTGAAAAGTTCAATTTTCACCACAATAAATTATTGGAACTGTCATTAGACTAAAATTCCTGGTTACTCCCATTTCAAAATCCAGACAAAGTCAATACATTTTAAATTGAAATTTAACTAACTTTCACCAAAGCAAAGCCCAGGACGTGTGTACGGTTGACTTTCCCTTTGACTTACATTGAACTCGCATAAGCGTAGCTTGGTTGACCTCCCTTTATGACAGTCAGCTTGACTCACTCACGACACTGACATAGCAAAAGGAAAAGGAGGGGAAGGAAATCAAACAAACATAGTTTATAATTAGGTTGTCAAGAGGATGGTGAGCTTGAATCATCACATCTTCACCACAACACACTGCATCCTTCAAACCAGTACTAATATTCCTCAAATTCTGAGCTTCTCTCCTTCGCGTAATTTTCAAAATTAAATCCCAGCTGGCAACTAACAATTATACATGGCTGTACTCAGCATAAATTGTGAGGTGGGAAGGCCCAGACACACCACAAGTTAAACCACCAAATTGTTTCAATCAGCACTAGCATCAACTCGTCAGGAACAGCAAGCGTGGTCACTGTACCAAATGAAGCAGTATTGAACTTATTACTGAAGAAGGTGAGGGCATTTCTAATAATCTGGAACCCATCTGGAGCCCATCATCAAGGTTGGAAATTAACATGTGCCATGAAATGATTTCAAGTTTTGGCATTCTCAATTATATTTGGGAGAGTGTATGTACGTAGCATACCGTCTGTTTCCCGTCTCACAATAATAGCAATCAAGCTGGCATGAGCGTCTTCAGTCTCACAGTCAGAAATGAAATAAATCAAAAGTAATTAACTCTTATTGTATTCATTGCAAATTAACAGTTAAACTTTCTACTGTAAACCATTACATAAATAAAAGGTTCGCCCATTCAAGAAAAAGATACATATTACACTAGTATACATACACGTAATTTGGGTTTAAATTTTCACAGAAATTCTGTGGAAAATAAGGCTGAAGTGGTGTTGAGTAGACATGTGCAAACCACGAACCGAACCCCCAATTACTTTATTTTCTCTACTAGTCTGTAGTTGATGAAAAATGCTGTAAACCTGAATTGACCGCTTGTTAGAAGAAGAATTGGGAGGAAACCAGCATGCAGAGAGAGAGAGAAAGTATTTTACAAGGAAAAGATGAACGTGATGCGAAAGCAAGTTGAATGTCCTGAAATCAGAAAGTGATATAAAGAACACGGACCACCTCCTTAAATTCTCCTCCCCATTACCTACTATTGAGCAGAAAAAACAATAGACCGGGAAAACAACGGAAGGCTTCCACGAGCCCATGCACTTACCAATACATTAGGTTCCTACAACGCATTATTTGTTTATCGCCTTTTACCCATGCCAAAAAAAATGTAGTGGACCCCACTAAACACTAGCAGCAAACAAACGGGGGAAACGGAAAAAATGAAAGTTAGGGCCTATTTTAAGCCTAAAAATATTCAAGTAATAAACGAAAATCTCTGCATATCATAGCATGCTTCATTAGAATGTAAGGTACCTTGTTTTGAATCATTCTCCTAGCATGTTAAATTAGACTCTGCTTACTCTATTTTTTTGTCCACATTTACTGCATACATATTTGCTTTTCCTCACAATCCACTCCTCTGCCTTCACTGATGCAGATGCAGATAAGGAAATAAAAGAATAAGTGAGCTGTTCTTTCTATTTTGATAGCTACGTTAAAAAAATGATATGATTTTCCCAACCAATGCACTAGACTGCTAGTGTAGAATAATAGAGTTAATACTATGTATGCAATGTATACCTAGTACCTAAATAGGCATTTGAATTTGTTTGTGCGGTGCTAGGTAATTGAGTAGCCTCTATAGTCGGCCTACGTTTGCAAGAAACCTCAGAGGTTGATTTCGATGTAGTTACCGATAATCTCAATTTATTAAGCATATCGGACCACCCCAGTACACTACACTACAGTATACTGCACTGTCGACTGGGTGCAAACTTTGCCTGCTATTTAGTATGGTAAAATATATTCAACGTTGCTAAATGTGAGGAATTTGGGAAGCCGTGCACACTTCAATCCAATGTAGGTAGGTACCATAGTTTCCTCTCAATGCTGGCATTATGAGACTAAGATTGTGCCCTAACGTAATTGTACACATAAAGTGAGACGGAAATATGTCTCTTTTTCTATCTCACACAGCAACTACTGGAACGTACCCAGATTTTATGAAAACAAGAAATAACAGTGGTTGGGTAAAACAATTATTGATGTGAGCTTGGATCGAATTTACGAGAAAGTAATGGTGGCTAGTTTTGTATTGGCATTTCCGTTTTGATTTTAATCTTTTGAAATGGCCGGAAGAATGGGAAAGAAAATTTTTATTGCGGTAACTAAGAGTTGCTTAAAGCGCTTAAGAATAATCAAATAGTAAAAGTATCAAATTCTGCTTTTAAAATCGGCATTGCTATTACTTCAAAATTTTTGATAGTGCTAATATGACGAAAACCCAACGTCATTTAGAAGTGGAAATGTCTCCATACCTTCACTTGAAATGTCAATGCTATAAGGCGGGAGTTTTTGATAGAAGCATTATAAAAAGGGAAATCTAAAATTGTAGGGCTATTTTTAGTGAAATGACGTTATCTAATTTCAATGCAAGACCAAAATAGGCTTGTCCGTGACGTGTGTGGATTTGTTTGTGGCAGGAGACTCACAATCAGCCTAATTTCAAAACGCTTGACTTGCCTGTTCACTGACGCATTAACGTAGAACACCCATTTCCTTTTATTTCATTTTCTCAGTCAAATCATCGTTAAGTACGTGGGGACGTTAAAAGCTTACTCGAGCCAGCTCCGTCAGCTTCATTTATGTTCTGTATAATACAGAGTGGTGTGTCTGGGATCCAAAGGTTACGCAAGACTGGTTGTCAGAAAGTGCGTTCAATTTAGCCGTGTACGTCATGCCAGTTCGAGTTCATTGCTACAGTAGAAATTATAAAACCTATACCGGATTTTTAAAGTTTTTTAAAAACTAATTGTACAAAATAATGTCGTTTCTTAAATTATTTCGTCAGCATATAGTACTTTAATAAACAAAGCTTACTTATAAGGTATTTGGAAATTAGGGAATTCAACTGTTTCATTGAACACGAGTTTTTAGACAAAATAATTTTATCCTTGATTTTTCTGTATTATGGATAAAACGTTGAACCAACAAATTAGTAGAGAATCACGCAACAAAATAATATTTAAAAATATGCGTACAAGCTAAATGCTACCCGTAACAGAATTGCTTTATAATGATTGAAAATTACCGTAATTTTCTTCTAGGAAGACAGATACCATCAACAAAAAAAGATTCAATTTTAGATACTATGCTTTTGTACGCCATTCCAGAGTCATGTGTTGTAGCTACTTTTAAAATGTCAATTTTATTTTTTTAATAATACAGTAGTACCAGTTAAGTACATTTACAAAAATATCTCGCTGTGGCACTCATAAATAAAAGATCGAGGTGGAGAAAATAAAACAGAAAATTGTAAACGCAAATTATTTTTTCATGAGCACGCCCCGAATCCAAATGTATGCTTAACCATTTGTGTAATGCCCAGTCTGTCGTAGTACGCACAGCCCATGAGAAAGCTGGATATAACATTCTGAAACCCGCAGCCGAAAAAAATGAGTTGCGTATGTGCTACGAGGGCACAAAAAACAACACTCAGCCAATACTAGTATGTACGTATGCTTTTTCAATAAGCTTTGCATCCTGATAGCAAGTTAAATCCCTGGAGCAAAGAATATATAAGGAAAAAGTGAAAATTGCGTGAGCAAAGTTGCACGTTTCTGCAAGTACTTTATCTCCACTGCTCTCCACGCTCTAGTTTACGCAGCAGGGAAAGCAACTACGTAAAAGTAAAATGAGAAAGAAAAAGCAGATCTTGACATCGAAGCTTTCAGGCTTGATTTTCTTCGTCAATGATTTCCAGAGTTCCAGTTTAACACAGTTCTATATAGAAAACATTGTACATAAGCTTTATAAAGAGAAAGTTTCCTTTAACGTATGGTTTCATGAATGTTTTCTTACTCTCACTCTCTCTCTGTCTGCACACACACACCCAATTTCTGCTCTAAAAACAGACGTTAAGATATGCAAAAGGAGAAAGTAGGAAGCAAGTTAAGGAAAGCTTAAAATGGTAAAACACGTAACACTTTAACGTTTACTTTCCCTCGTGACTTTTTAGAACAAAATTGAAATCATGCGGAATGCCCAACTTTATTCATGAGGCTGTTCATTTGAATGGGAATCGCAAACTGTGCCACAGTTGGGCTTGAATTTCTCGGCCTAGTCCCCTTTCACTAGACTCAACGTGATGACGAATTCCTAGTGTCTATTTTCACTTTCACTACTTGCACACACACATGCATAGTTCTTACCTGAGATTAGCATCTAAAATTTATTCCAACAACAACGGTCGACTATATATAGATATTATTGCAAGAAGAAAGTACTGAAATTCCTGTTTGCATAACAAGTACTCTGAAATGTGTCATACGGAACGAAAGGCCAGAACAAAATGATAGTAGTTGCCATTGTTGTTATTCTGATACGATTACTCCAGTGTCACTGTTGAGTCGGTCGTACAGGCAGCAGAAGCGACGTGCCAACCATTGTTAAAGTAGATAGCACAACAGGGAATATATTTTTATAATCTTTAGGGGCTGTTCTGAGGAACATGAAAGAAGTGGGCCTTCAACAAGCTAATTTGCAAATATGCATTCAGCCTTTTGAACTGGATCAGTAGCTTAATTTCTTATATAACAATCGTAATTTGAAATAGGGTTGGGTTTTAAAAAGGAAATGGAAATTAAAGATGAGTACCGTAAAAATAATTTCCAAGGCTTTCTCAAAGGACACATCACGATGAAAATGAAATAAATTTAATTTCAACCAAATCTCCTGTCAGCTACCCTTTCACTTCCTAAGTCTCCTTTTCCCCGTCTTGTATGTGCGACTTAGTTTCTTCCTCGTAATTGAATTGGGAGTTTTGAACGAAGGAGTCCAATAGAAAGAGCAACCCGAAAAGAAAATTGAAACTCATACTGTTACAGGTAGACCCAGGTAGGCACATAGATATTATTAGAACGTGCCGTACACCACGGCTTTCACTGCATACATAGTACATAGGTACTTTGGTCTTTCGTATGTAAATGGATTTAAGTTTAGCTTTTTAGTAATTGTACGCGCTTTCTCCCCTATATGAATTTAGATACTTTCAACACTTTCGTCGCAGTATAATGGAGCTTCTTCGAATGAGCTATCTATAAGAGCTACGCAGACAAAATTTAAAAATCGGCTTAAGGACACGATGGCTTTATAGATACGTATTAGCTGTAGACTTGATTTATGTGAAATTGTATATGTTCAAATGAAATAACGTATGTGTAATAGCTGATGCTGCAATTAATTTGACTGAGTTCGCTAATTTAATCAAACACAATATTTCGTACACTCATTTCAAGTTAATGTGTTGCCTTTCATGTATGTAGGTACATTCTTTTTTACTAAGAGCATTGGTGTACTTTGTAAGGAGACATGCCATGGAAAATAACAACAACAATAACAATAATGTGCCGTCCACACTACGGTAAGTCTGGCCTATTGTAGGACGCCTGCGTCCTAATTTAAGTCAGTCTTAGCGTA
>JAQFZC010000197.1:0-68186 GCA_034695205.1 Dicyrtoma fusca | reverse complement strand
CCCTCGGACCCCCGCGTACAATTAGAGACCCGCGTATTAATAGAGACCCGCGTAGTAAAAGAGGATTTACGGTAACTAACTTAGTTATTAACTAACTGCAACTACCTACCTACTAATACCTATAGGTAATACAAATTGGTTTGGCTATATGAAACTAACTTTTCACAATATGTAATTATGACAAGTACAGCCGCTCACAAGATCTAGTATTCACACAATTCCCAGTTCGAACAATGCAGAGATTTATTCATTCCATAATACAGAAGTACATAGAGAGAGAGAGAGAGAGAGAGAGAGAGAGAGAGACTTTATTCAAACAAAAAAAACTTACATATTGTGGTGTTTATATTTTTAGTTTTTTACACATTCATATTAAGCATAATATACACTCTACGACTCTACCAAGTGTACCAAGCGCCATTAAAAATGAGTCCTGATGCGTTATACTCGTAGGGCAAAAATGTGCCCAAAGGAAGCAATATTTTCCCTGAGCATTTCATTTTTATTTTAATAAAAGTCATTTTCTTTTATCACCTTTAGTCATTCGGTCAACAAAGATGATAATAGCTAAACATTTATAACATGTGGTCTCACATCGGTCCAGTCATGTCCAGTCACTCCAAGTCGTATTTCTGTATTTCAGAACGTATTACTATGCACACACTACATTTCATACCTATGAACCTACGTTACTACTTAATGATACTGATACTGATACGAAAACGAATATTATAGCATAAAGTACAAAGGTATTATCTTAAAATTACCTTATATCAGTAATGTCATAGTTTCACCCGTTATCATCCAGAATTCACAACGAAATAATAAATAATCTCAGCCGTGTATCTAATATATACTAAAAGTTCCAGGTAAGTATGCGCCTACCTCCACGCTCGTCATTCAAACTCCGAAGCCTCACAAGTCAAACACAGATGGTGAGAAAATACTGGACGTGTGAACATTCATCTCTTTATTGTAGGAACTTTGGTTGTACTGTTTCACTTCTATTGTGTACATACCTATGATAATGACAAATCCTCATCGATTTTGTATTGCCGGTCGTTATTGCCCGTTATGTCATATGTCAATGCATGGAACACTCGCATCTTCTAACGTTTTCCCTGGTCCCATTCTCCCATTACATCCGTTAATAACTCCCTACACTAATATTTTTCACTCCAGGAAGGAAAGTTAAGTTTTGTATTATTTTTACATGAATAGATGACTGTACCGACGGAAACGGATGAAATTCTAACGAAATCTCAATTTTGAGACATACTGCTGCACAGCACAGTAGATACTTATTAATGTGTTCATATCAAACTTTTGATTACAAATAGATAAGGCACTTAAGACTCAACTTTAGCTCTACCGGATGAAAAACTTTGTCAAAAGATACTCAGGACAATATATGAGACAAGACAAAAGACGCAGTAGACAAACAAGAACGTATTCATTATTTCGGAGCTAGGAAAACTACATTTTAAACCGGATAGTTTAGAGAAGAATTTAAACTACCCACCTACCTACCTTCCCACCTAGACTTTCGTATGTACTCGAATACAGACACTACTTTTCTTTCAGAGACAGAGTTGTAGAGTAGACACATTCTAAAATATTTCTTGGGCAAAATTTGAAGCCAAAAAAGCTAAGAAAGCTAAGTTAATGGCATTCATGAATTTTCTTTTCAATTGTGGATTCTGTTAACTTGAATTTCATACGCAGGGGCGGCAAAGTCTTACTAGTATCTATATTTTTTATAATACATATGATGCATACAAATGTGTACAGATCTAAAATACACTGGGAGGAAATGGCTAAAAGAATATTATAGTTTTTCAACCGTGCAAACTGGAATATGTACAGACTCTTTGATACTTTACTTACCCGTTTAAAACTACTCAAAAACCACCGTTTTGAAAATACCAACAGCACCGCTTTTCTGGAAAAAACGTTTTTCGGGAAAGTTTGTTGCTCGACAAAACTGGGACCTAATATTTATTGAAATAATGTAAAACAGAAAAAACGGCTACGTGCATAATATTACGTATTTGGACGATTCAAATTGTTGTTAGTGAATTCTGCACCTACTACGACCGACGGATGGCTAACAATTCTGAGGGATCTTTCAATTTGAGAAAGTCATCTCTCCTGGTTTGCATACAGTTATGTGCAGGGAAACCTATGGACTTTAGGCAGGTCCTATGATATGACAGTAGAATAGGGAAGCTTAGGCTACGCTTTGAGGAATGACAGTGTAGCATACTTAAAATTTCTGAAAGTAAAAGAAGCTAGTTGAATGCTCATGCTGGAGCGTGTCTGAAAAAGAGATTTGGGTGTCTATACAGAAAGAGAGCGGGGACAGCCTATTACATGAGCTATTGAGCCTGGAAAAGTTTGGTATGTGTTCTATTTTTCCCCGCCTACCTTCTCTTTCCATCAGGGAAAGGATAGAAAATATTTCCTACTCCATTCTCTTTCTCCGGTGAATCTGCGTCTCGGGTCTTCTTCATTTTCCATGCTGCTGTTCCAATTCGAATCCCATCTTATCCCAACCCATCAAATTCCCATTAAATATGTAGATAGTTGGCCAAAAGCGGCTTACCTCATTCATCCTTTCTACACCACACACATAACTCTTTGTAGAACAAGGAAACTTTTAGTCAGGACCACTAATATTTACCCAGGCACACACACATTCATAGTGAATGTAGTGTGCAGTACATCGCTGATCCTACAATTCTCTACAGCATTCTCTTCCCTTGAATTTCAATAAGATGGAGTTCTTATGTTTTCAGTGAATGACGAAGCCACCAGGGCGAATCTATTTCCATTTCCATACAATCATTGCCAAGTTATGGCATTGTGAAATCGTAAAAGGTTTTTTTTGGACATGGACCTAGCAAAGAATGCTTTAGATTAGATAGAAGTATAAGAATATGTACTATATGAGTATTTTGTTATAGTAGCAAGAGGACTTGCAAAATCTTTTATATTCTTTTTGTCTAAATTCAAAATGCAACATAATACATATACTTATATATGTATATACAGATGAACTGGGTTTGATAGTGTTAAGCTATAGGTACTTCAGATTTTTAAAAGTAGACGGATAAACTTTTGAATTTTTGAATAAAAAGTAAGTAATTTGCTTGGATTTACAAGGAGAAAGCATACAATTGGTCCGTTCCAAAGTTCCATCGAAGAAGTGAATTTATTCTGTAGGGACAGCTCCCTAATAGTAGCACACAAAGTAATTAATGTTACGCAATTCATTCGAGTGCCTGTAGAGTAGTTACTATTAGGTACATTGGTACGTAAATTTTTGGTTTTTATTATATGGGTCATCAGACTGTATGGCTTATCAGAGTATATATAGCTGCAAGTATACATACTAATTATGTTTAAGATTGTACTCTGTGAACAAAATTATAAAATTGAATAGTCGTTTATCTGAGAAATTAAACTAGCGTTGCATGTTCTGTTGAAGTGATGTCGATTTGGGGGATTTTGCACTCGATGTGATATGATAGATGGATTTTATTCATGAGGGACTAGGTTAAAATTCAATCAGAACAGTTGTTCTGAATGGGCTATTAATTCGAAGGCGTCATATTCCATGAGCCATCCTAATGAAAAGTGATACACCACAACCGGTGCGGTGCAGTGGAAGAAGAAAGGAGAGGGAAATGAATTATTGTATCGGGGTCTAATAAACCCATATAAAATTCTTCACTATCAGTATCCTTTCCTATAGCAGTATCTAAGACCTATACCCAGTATCAAGCAATACGCAGTACCATCAGCTATAATCAGTATATATTGTTCCCTAGAGTTGAATCATTCTGCAGATTTCTGTAGATTATAGATACTTTTTATAGTCTCAAAATTTATAAAATGAGAAATGGTGCTTCCTTCGCCTCGTATAGAGTATACCCCAACATTTCCATAAAAATATCTAAAAATTGACGGGCAGAACGGAAATCCGTAGAATAAAGGTAGTAGGGAGGTACTTGCCTACTGAAATTATATTGTATAGCTAAATAGGTACATACATAGATATGGATCAAAATATTAAGCCGAATTATGTTCAAAAAATACCCACAAAGAAACAAGTGACTGTTTAAGGTACACCTATCAGTATCAGTGTATTACGTAAACACCAAACAGGGCCCTAAATGGTCCCCACCAACTCTAACGTGTTGGTCCTCAAACAAAATTCCCCAAAATTTAATTAACTAACGTGATTGAGGCTTACGATTACGACTGGTATTTAGGCTTGAGGTATAATTCAATCATTAGTTTAGTGAAATCAAGCTTTCCTTGTCCCTTTATCTAATTTACTCTCCCACAGTACAGTAAATATCTATGATATAAAAGTTAACGCATAATAAGCAGGGTACCAAATATTATGTTTACAATCTGAATGAATCCCACATTTCCATTCCACCCCCTGGTCTACAATGTACGTATGCATGTGTGCTTCATTGCTATATACCTACACATTATATTTGTATTCGAGTATCTAATAGTTAAAACCTTGGCTTTGGAAAAATAGGAAAAACTGCATTGTTCCCTCAAATCATAATTCTGTAAAAAAAAAAAAAAAGTCAGCTCTTACTTTCCATCATTGAATGTGAATAGACGAATAGACAGAGAAATTCGGGACTGCTGTTCGGTTCGACCTAAATAGCTAATGGTATATATTTACCCGGGCGGATAAGGAATCTCTGATTGTCATTCTGACTTTCATTTCTGATGATTCGGATTTTGATTAGGATTAGGGATGCGATACGAAATCTTGTGGATTTTATTTTACATCAGTATTTCATAAAGAATGAGAAAATAAGCCTCACTGTCATCTCTTTGGACGGGTTCAGTTTCAATGGATGCATCGGCAGTACAGCGTACATAAAAATGTATTACTGTATATCGTCGGTGAAGAAGCATTAATGGTAAAGACCAGCAACCCTCGCTAAAAAGCATTATGCGGCAAGTCCAGCATCCCTTCAACATAATTTTGACGTAGAGGTAAATCCCAAGAATCCACTTTTTACCTGTTTGTAGAAAGTGTACATGCCACTTTAGCAATTTTTTAAAAAGTGTAAATACCTGTTTTACTGTTTTTGAAAAGTGTAAATGCCACTTTTACCATTTTTGAAAAGTTTAAAAACCAGCTTTACTGCATTCAAAAATGTGTGGACGTTGGACTAGTTGTGTCATAATCTTTGCTGGAACACCCAAAATGCTTCTTCACCCACGATGTGTACAAAGTAATAGTACTGCAGTCTGGCTACTGGTCTGTTTCTGTGATTTGATGACTAATCTGGCGGTATTCAAGCCTGTTCATGTTCATCTTGATCATATCATGATCCTCTCCGCATCCTCATCAACCGCTCGTTCATCAACACATTCCTATCTCTGTCCGTCGATACTCCACCAAATGTTCCCAAAGCAAAGGACCTAAGTACCTTTTAGATTCTGCGATATGACACACAACAGAATTTTCGTAAAAGGGCATAAACCTAGACCTAGTGGCTGTCGTAATGGCCATGTCTATAGTAAACGTACAGTACATTCTTTATATCTATTGATAATATGTATACCTATGTAGGTAGCTACACACCTAGCCAAGAAGAAGCCAACTTAATGTGCCCCTGTCGAAATGAAAAACCCGGGGATCAGAGGACAGAGCAGGGAGGATGAAGGATGTGGAAAAGAATCGATCAGAATCAGAATCCCACTCCCAGCCCTATAAACTAAATACTGGCTAAACATGTACTAACTCTCCTGCTAATTTTATCAAGTCTACAATCAACTAGTGCCCACCAAACTAATCTTTTTTTTTATATTTCCTACGTAATTACTTATACTTATAGCTACCAACCAAGTCTATAGGCAGCGCTCCATGCAACTTTCCCCTTCCACTGCGCTGTCTTGCTAGTACTATAGTTCTGGGGGGTTAGCTAATAAGGAAAGCATTATGTTCTATCTAACGACTTATATTTCGATGGAGCAATGTAGATCTTCGTATAGAAGCTCAGTCTACCCAGTGCAGTGCAGTGCAGTGCTATAGCAATTAGCTATAAGAAAATAATTACGGGAATTAACCCGTAATTCAAAGTCGGTCAGATCAGATCAGATATGAGATGCACAACTAGGGCTTTTCAGCAAGTAGGTAGATTAACAATGTGAAAGGTGACAGAGTACGAGTAGTTAATTATTATACCAGTCATCCTTTTGCTATTACCGATTCGTTCATCAGTCTTCAACAAAGCAAGGAAACTTATCCAAGCTGAAGATTAAATTGAACTAGCACTGTCACTGTTACACACATTGAATCCAGCTGAACCGCCCAAATGTCTTGATGCCTCCAAAGATAACGGGATTATCCATCTTTCTAGAATACAGTGGAGTGGAAAGTAAATTCACTTGGCACATGTAACGCTAAGGGACTGTCAACAGTTGCTGTGGTGTGGTGGGCTCCTTATTAGTACCAATTTTAAGAAATTAGGCACTAATATTAGAAAGTGAGGGGAATAATAGACTACCTTTGCATTTTTTTTAAGAGATAAATTTCCCATTATTTGCACGTTGGAGCGTCAAAATTTGAATTAAAACGCGCGTACAGTCGCCCAGCCCAGTCCATGTGTCCATGTGAACGACTTTTAAATTAGCTCTCTCACACTTCTTGGATTATAAACTCAATAAAATTAGGGTTACAATGTGTGTAGTTGATTTGATGCCCTATTATGATAGTGTATAATGGAATGGCAGAGGGAAGCCATCAAGAATATTTGTGGCATCAACGATCCCAATCACCATCACCATCACCCTGACCAAAAGGCCCAGAGATTCGAATTCGGATTTTTAAAATACAAACATTGCCATCTCATATTCTCATCATTTGTTTGTTTGACGGTTTTCAACGTCCCTCTGCAAACATTTAATGAGCCATTCGTAGGCCGGTCGACCGTACCGTGCCGGCGTTGGCCTGGTTTGCTCGGTTCCGTTCCCAGTTCCATCATCAAAGGCTAACATAAAGCTGAAATGAATTCGACTCGGACGTCCCACGCTTGGGGATGAATCCATTCATTGAGAATGTGGTGCGGCGTGAAGTTTACACGTAGAAATAAAGCTTGCACTCTTCCTGCTTCATCTTTCATCCCTTTTTCGCCTTTTCAACATATCCATACAAAATATCGCTCACTGCATCTTTAAAGCCTTGAGCTTTTCCATAAATTCGGTGTGAAAGCCCTGTCTCATAGGCACATACTGTGCCGCTATGCTCAATGCGTTTATTTTACACTTAAGTACATTATAGAGGACGATAAAAGTTTTAAAATTCAGTATCCAAACCGTCTATACAGTTATATAGCTTCCCACGTATATGCATAGAAATTTTTCGGGTTTCACGGGCACGGGTGTTGAGCTGAGAGCCGCTGATGATACTGACACACTGTATCTGGGATGCTGATTATCACTGATGGGGATGAAGTTCCACGGCTAACCTAGAGTCCTAGAGAAAGAAGGAAAAGTTGGTGGTGTTGGTGGCTTGGCTTGGCTTGGTTTGGTTTGTTTGGCTGACACGCCAGGGTCTCCTCATTCATTCATGCATTCATCGGACTGTCGTCGGGTGCTTTGAGTCGGGAGGGCGGGTGTGGAATAAGTTTAAGTTGGGGAATGAGGTATCAGGGGAAATGACAGCGTGCAGAGGAGCACATAGCTCTGTGTTCTTATTAGTTTGAAATAAAAATAGGCTCACATTCTATTTCACATTCAGTCAGTCAGCTCTTTGATATTTTAATGTGCATTGCGTACCATCATCAGCCAGTAGATTAGTATCAATATTTTACATCAGTGGGATGTGCATACGTCCCATGTACAAATAGAAATGCCTATTCTAGATCGAATAATAACAGCAATCCATATTATACAATATATGCATCTATGTACATATATGTACACATGAATGACACGACAAAAAGATTATTATTGGAATATTCAATATGCATATACAATGGCATGCCGTTGGTGAAGAAGCATTGTGACGCAAGTACGACGTCTCCTTTCTGT
Source organism: Dicyrtoma fusca (assembly GCA_034695205.1). NCBI lineage: Eukaryota > Metazoa > Arthropoda > Collembola > Symphypleona > Dicyrtomidae > Dicyrtoma > Dicyrtoma fusca. The sequence continues at coordinate 60,110 of JAQFZC010000197.1, read as the reverse complement.
CCTGTCGTTTTGACCAAAGCCCCAACAGTCAGCTTTTTAGCTGTGCTTATAAAAATGTATCTGTAAAGGCCAATCTTGCACCCATTTAAAAGGTGTCAATAGCATTTTTGCTACTTTTGAAAAATGACAATATCATTTTTGCTATTTTACAAAAGTGTCGAAGGAGTTAAAGGAGTATTTTTTTACACTTTTTAAAAACAAATAGGTACATTAGTGAAAAGGTGATTGTTGGGTTTTGTGTTAAAAGGACATTAACCTTTTCAAAACGGTAATATTTTTGTTTTGAATGTTTTGGAAATGGTAATTTCTAGTTTGAACATTTTTAAAAGTCATTATTTACTAGGTTTTACCTTTTTTAAAAAGTGTTATTCACTAGTTTCGACCGTTTTGAAACACTTAATTTATAGAATTAAAGACTGTTGTACAGCATTCTCTCCATAGTTCCCCAGTTCCTAATAGGTTAAGGAGACGTTGGACTTGAGTCGCAATGCTTTTAAACGGGGACTGGACTTACGCCACAATGCTTCTTCACCCACAGTTTACTTCTATTATTTTGTATGTGTATGCACCTAGTCACCTATACTTATGTATAGAATGGAAGTATAGATAGCTTTTTGAATTCGAACAATGCCATATGAAATCCTAGGATTTTTTTTATTTGATTCCCATAATGCACTTTGGCTTGCCTTCCTATAGCTCATTGTAAGTTGATTGAATCTGAATGAGTGCGTATGTGCCAGGAGAGCTGGGATGACATAAGTTGTAGGTATCTATAATCTATAAGTATGTACCTACCTATTATAAAACTATGATAGAGATGATGGAGCATCAAAAGGAAAATAGGTCTGGATGAAATGGACTTGGGAGATATCAGAAGAGAGAGAGAGAGAGAATGGAGGAGAAGCGGATGAGGATGAGTCGCGTGCTACCGGGGGTCACTTGTCTACTTTGTTGCTGCTGTGCTCCAGTCTTGCAGTCTTTTGAGAAGCCGACAAACCATGGGGCTCATCAGAAGGATTTAGCGCCTCTTTACTTCCTATTCTACTCTCAATTGTACTGTAAAAGCTAAACTTAACTTACTCCTCCTTTTTCGTCCGTGTACGTTCTCTATCTGTCCATCCATCTATCAGATCAGATCGTCTGTCCGTATACATAGAAAGAATTAAAATGAGTCCCTCATTCGCCGCCTTCTCATCTCGTAGAAATCACATCTCATCAAATCACATTCATAATAGAAATTACAGTGCAATAGGGAATCTTTTAAGGACACGAGCCGCCTTACACCCCTACCTACTATGTATCTGTAATTTGAGCTACACAAATAATTCATAAAAATATTTTGTTTTGTACACAAACAATCCTGCAATAGACAAAGGTAGTGTCTTCCTATCACAAATCACAATGGACGAGATTTTTTTTTAAAAAGAAGAGGGAACTGATTAAATTAAAAAAAATTGTATAAATAAGTCTACGAATTAACTAGCCTACAAAGCAGACTTCAAACACAGCAATATTTATGATTGATGGGACACAGTCATTTCTGTGTCCTTGTCCTTCGTAATAACAATAAGAATTTAGTGACGACAGGTTGTGTTCTGGTTCTGGTGGATTAAGTTACTTGGCTTGGATTATGTATTCTACATTCTAATGAATAAATTCATGAGCGTTTGGATTCCACAAAGCAGACCCCATTTATGTAGTGATTCCCTTTACATATGCAAATACGGACACATCGCATAGCTTAGTGGGCTAATGAAAGGGAAGCGGCTATTTACTTCCCTTGTCTTAACTTTAACGTAAGCTTAGCTCGAAGCATTCTGACAACACATGCCGGGGTAGGGTGGCTGCATTAATGAATGAAGCAACACTTAATACAGTTAATACCCTTTCTGCATATTACGTATACATACCCAAAGGGGCAAGCTAGGGATCAAAATCACAGCAAACAACGAAATACAAACACCCAAACCTGGAATTATTGTACACAAGAAAAATAAATGAAACATTAATATGTACCGAATAGCAGTTCGACACTAGCAATATTAATAAAATATCAAAAGTTTTAGGTATCGATAATACGCATATGCACTACGCAAGAAATCATGTACAGCAATTTTACTGAAGGTCTACAGATATTTTGTCCGTATTTACAGGAACGAGCAGGTTGAGAGAAGAAAGCCTTTGGGTATTCGAAATTAGTATAAATAAACTACCTGGACTCTGGACAAAATTTCGTCTGTCCTGCTAGACTTGGTTTTCCAGACTGTTCCTCGTAATTTGGTCGAACAGAGATGTAGGTGCATACAAATAAATCATCTGCTGTGTGCCTTTGCATCTTCATAGTTCAGTTCAGGATTGTCAGGTTCATGTACAATGTACAGAATAACCTAGCAAAACTTAGTGGACTCTGTCAGTAGTTCTGTACAGACAGGTAAAGGGGTAACCAGAAAGGATAAGAATTACAGTAGCATTATCCATTTCTATGGGCAAGCAGACATGGCGTAAGATGCGTCCACCTGCTCTCGGCCAACAGAATGAAGTTCCTTTAAATGTCATTGTCGACTACCTCTGGACAATGATGCAGTACACCGCAGTGCCCTGTCATTTTCTAGGAAATATCCAAAATGCAATACCACACAGCATAATTCCAGACTTCCAGATACACTATAAGCTTTAACCTTGGACAATGTCTGCTCTAGTTCCGGCATACCTGCTAACCCTTTCAATTTCAGTACTGCACTACTATATGTGTGTCAGTACCTGAGATACCTGCTGGAGTGTTTTTGCGGCACAACGTCAAGCGATCAACAACTTCGGATTTCCAAAATTGATATAACAATCATACAAAAAATACCAACTTTGTCTCTACTTTGAGCTTTGATGTTGAATTAGATACGTTTTTTAACAAAAGTAATCCCATAGTCATGAAATGTCGATAGCTTCCAGGTCTCGAGGATCAAATAGCACAGCAATATGCACTGGACTGAATGGGGTGAGTATTGAATATTAAGTGAGTATTGTATAGCTGTAGTTTCTAGCTGAATCGCGGAATCCGTTCATAGATTTTTCCTCCCACTGTCTAACGGTACATTATAATGAAGGAACATACAATGTGGTGGCACATGCACATGCGACCTTTTATTATTCGATTAGGAGTAATAAATAGAGTGTATCAATCCAAACTCGTTTTCGTTTTTATTCAGTTCAAGGCAATTCTGGGAGACGGGAGGGTAAAAGGATGTGTCGGTAGTCGATATTCACTGTGCTAAAGTTGAAAGTACTTACGTAGTATATGTATGGGCATCCTTTTAGTAGATTCTTTACAAAAGCCCATTTGACAATCAAATAAAATCCTATTTTGCATCCTCGTATCTCGAAAAATAGAAAAAATGACAATGGCAAACAATTGAATGTAATGGAATTGTATCAAAAATAGACGAGGAGGAGAATTGTGTTAGACAGTACAGAGATTCTCAATACGGGTGTACAAAGCTATGCATTACAGCTCACGTTTCATCCGACATTTTATTGTACAAAATTAAATGCCTACAGTGATGAGAATCGACGTGATCTGGAAAAGAAACATGTTTTCATACACGTGCTTGTTTTTCACCACCAAAGATGATACTTGTGTGTTTTGGTAGGAAATACATACTTTTTATTCTATACAGGCAAATCTTGAGCTCTTTTTGATGTCTTTGTGATGCGCTCTTGAATTCGATTAAATCAACGTCAATGTGTCACGCATGAGGGCACGGTTAGTAGCATACACATAGGTTTACAAACGTGTATCTACTACAATATAACTTTATACGTAGTGCAGCTTTCTATATAGCTCTTTTCCCTTTGATATTTGTAGGTAAACTTTCACTTGGTGATATTCTCTCGAACAAAGCATCTTTTCACCATTCATCCCAACGAATTAAATCATAATGCTTCATTTCTTACATTCTTCCATTTATTCATCAATCGGCTCGTGGCAAAGCAAACGGAAGAAAAGGGAGGAAAGTATAGTTACGTGGGGACGCTACAAGAATTTACTTGTGAGCACTAGCATTTTGTTTATCCGTCTTACTTTAAACGTAATGTTTCTCACTGTTAGTTTCTTGAATGCAGAGATCTCCAAAGTTGGTGTTGTTAAAGAGGATTATGTATTCCATACTTTCATTAATAATATCGTCTGTTAAGAAGCAACTAATACGTATCCGACACAAAAATACCCTTCATTTTGTTTGCAACTGTGCTACAGAACAAGTAGAGATGCTTTCGACTTTATTTACTAAAGGAATCTTGTAATGCTTTAGCACACAATTTATTCGTTGGTCTGAAGAAGTTGGTGCAAACATGCGTTCATAATTTATTTTAATATTATAACTTACATACGGTAAGTATTCCTAACAAAATTATAGAACGTGCTAAAATACTGAGTCCGTTGGACTATCCTCTTTGGAGGACAGTGCCAGCTTTATAATGTAAAACAAAAAGTTACTTTTTACAGCTTACAAAGAAATTCAAGAGGCATTGAAACGTGCCTACCTACTTCAAAAAGGAACAACAAAAAGACGATCCCACACTCTAGAAAACCCGGAGATCATGACAGAAAATGGTTGACATGGAAGCGCTTATTGTGATTGTGATTAAAAAAAAATGAAGGAACAGACCCCTTCATCAACATAACATCAAGTTGGACGAGGTGTATTGATTAGACAGATGCAGTGAACCGGATCGGAGCGTGCCAGCTCAGGGTGTGGAAATGGAGATAGATGCGTAAATGCGGACTGCAGATAGTACTTATGTACAACCGCTCGTTCTACTACCCTACCACGCACAATCCATCTACAATTGAATAGAAATTGAAGTAGAAAGACTGTAGGTACTACAATACAGAAAATATATTAGAACATAACACAACACAGCACAGTAGTAGACACTACAGCTCTGAATAGCAATAGCAAGTTAGTACAAGTAGGGTCACGGGAGTTGTACACAAAACAATACAGATTGTAGACAGTTAAAGTATTATAGTGCCAGCATTAAGTATTGTATATTGTATTTGAGAAATTCTATGGGGTAAAAATATTCCCACTGCCATTGCTCACTCCATCCACAGTCAACACAGAGACACACTGCCATTCCATTCCATATTATTTAAGGACGCATGCATGCCGACCAGGAAAATTGGAGGGTGGAAAAATTCGGATAGTTACTCATACAAACAGACAGGCCGAGAGACAGAGAGAGAGAGAGAGAGAGAAAGACAGACTGACAACCCGTAATGTTTTGTTGTGCTGCATTACAGTTTTCCCGGGGGCTGATTGCTGGTTGTTGGCTGCTGGCTGCTGGTTGCTGGTCCACGGGACAGAGAATGAAATGGAAATGTTTGGATGGAACGCACCGAACGGTGGTTGTGACGGCGGTCGGGAATGTTTTCCCTTTTTCCCGGATGATTCTACTGTCTCACTGCCTGCCTTGCATTGGCTTCTGCATTTGCATGTACATAGAGTCTGAAAAGACAAAACAGAAATTCAATCCTCATTTTTATTTTCTCCTGCAATAATCATTGTAAGGAGGTCGTCCCTCTCCTACCTACTTTCCCATTAACTCATAATTGTACGTTGAGTGCCCATGCAATACTACATTCAAAGCTATACTCTAGTTTATATGTAGTTACAGCAAACAAAAGATGGACATATGGACAAGGAATAAAGACACAGGGGCATGAAATTATTCTATCCTCAGATATTTTCACTTTGGATTCGAAGTCGAAATGATCGAATTGAAGTAGAATTGGATGGAAAATTCAAAGTGGAGCACACACACACAAACACACACGGAAGCAGAAGCTCGCCAGAGTGGGGAACATTTTGGAAACATTAAATTCAGTGGAAAATAAATTAAGAGGAGAGGGATGTTTTCCATTTTGGACGGAATTGGATTGGAGGGCAGCTTCTTACTATACAGCCGGGCATTTAGCTTTACCTTTTATACCTGCGTCACTCCAAATAATACATTCCGGGGTAGAAATATCGGTGCGGGTATCTCCATTCCAGAGCTAATGTAATGTGCCGAGCACTAATACGTTTGCCATGTTCCTACAAATTAGGGGCCGGGACGTGATGGTTAATGCTAAGGGGACGCGGAGATGAGTCATCCAGGTGTGGTGGTGGTTCTGCTCTCTTGTACAGCCAACTCCTTCCTTATCACTATCACCCGCACCCACTACTGCCGCCACCACCACACGAGATGAAACCAATACTCGACTCAAAGCACACTATCCAGAAAAATTTTCTGATTACGACTGCTAGGTATGTATATACACATATAGAAATGTCTGTCTCACTCTTCAACAATTCCGATTCCGATTCTGATTCCCATTTCGATTTCCAACTTCAAAATCGTGTATCTGCCTAAAGATAGTATGGGGGAGTGGGGAGCTATGTATGTATGTAGCCCCGTAGCACACTTTGCGCATCTTCACAGGTGGTGTGCATCCCTCCATGGTAACTCCAAGCGTATGTCTGTCTCTCCTTTGTAGTTTACTTCCAGTTGATTTCTCCATTTCTCCGCACTGGATTTTCCCTATCATGTCATGTCCTATTTTCTGGTTGTACGATTTTCAAATGTCTACTTATTAAAGGAGGTATTTCGTAGGCATTTACATAGGCACTTACGATTAGTTGTGATGAATTGGGAATGTTTGCTATGCGCTATCTGTGTGTGTGCTATATGCACACCAGTTTCTAGAATCGTAGAATTGCTACAGGTAATCGAGCGTTACCTTTGCTGATTACTGTACGTAGCTTTGCAGTATAGTAGGTACTTCCAATTTGAGATTACAAATAGAATTATTAAAAACGTTTACCTTCTAAATAGAGAGCACACCACCGGATTTTCACGTGTTTGCATCTCCCATGGTAAGATTCTTTCTGGCATACTACCTGTGATGTGCAATTAATGTGTATTACTACTTATTTTATGAGTAAGTCGTACGGCGATGGTAAGTTTAAGACCAACTTTATTTAAAAAAGAAATTTCAACGGTAAATACCCGGTAGTTTTGGGCCAGGACTGATCCGGAGGAAACGGGAAATGGGATATTTATGTACTTTGTTAATGTATACAAATTCCTTCATAAATATAAAATATTTCCTGCAAAGGTATTCATTCATCATTCGTTCCATTGCATTATTGTCAGCCAGTAGGGACAGGGAGTAGATGCTTCTGATAGTAAGTATCCAGTATGGGGCTTTACTTACATTTAGCTATGCATCAAATTGTGAGGGACGGGAAATGATCTCACGCTACAAGGAAAAATAGCGAGGTTAAATGTCACATAGTCACGTTTGCTGTTTCACAACAGGATACAAACAAGCCTACAGTGTACATCCTAAAATAAAAGATTGAATGGCTCTATAGTTATGAAGGCACCTACTTTCCATAGCTATGCGTGTCATAGGCATGTGTCCGGACCCTACCAGCAGTTTCAGTGGGTAATTTATTAATTAACGCGATTTCACTCTGCCATTTGTGGAGACAAAGAAAAATGAATTCCTTCACCGGGACCACGATGCTATTTACGTTTTTAGTATGTCATCATGTTGGTTCATTCGGGCATTTCAACATTTCTGTAATGGTATTAAAACATTAGAGCAGCCAAATTGTTATTAGTGCCCTGAATTTTTATTTTTATTTGCCTTTGCGAGTACCTATACGCTCTCTACATTACGAAATTACGATGCGTCATTGGATACTTTTACCAACTATTCGCACACACCATACAAACTTATACATACAGTCAAATGCCTGTAGTAATTAATAAGCATACTATACAGTAGGTAGTAATTTTTCGTAACAATAATGCCACAAGCCACCGCACCATACAGAGACATGGAGAAAATCTATGTCACCCTATAAAAATTGCCGGTTTATATCGTGATGAAGTTACAAAATACCAATGCAGCAATGTTATTTTATGTATGTACAACTCTCAAGGGACTGCTTCCCAGTACAGTAGTGTTTCTATCAATTAAAAATTCATGAAACGGAATGAGAGTGAAAGCAGTATACAAGCACAGCAAATTCTCCCCGTCTCGACTAGTTCTGGATAAATGTACAGTAATATACATGCTAAGTTCATTATTTAGCTATAAATCCATCATTAAATACCATCATCATAGGAACTATTACCTACCTATGTCAGAATACATTTCATTAATACTTCACAATTTGCTGTAGTATAAAAATATTTATCTGTTTACGACCTTGAGCTCTAATTTTCGTGGTACGCATTTTTCAAAAACTGTCAGTATGTGTGAAACTTAAAAACTGCTTAAAAGATACACGGCTTAACCTATTCAAAACTGATACACCAAGAAAAGAATGCTTTTAAAAAGAGTTTATGTTTATACATCTCAAAAACACTTTCCAAAATTGTCAAAACTAACAATTACAACCTTCGAAAGGCATAAAACAAGAAATTAACACTTTCAAAATGGTTGAAACTAGAAATTGTACTATTCAAAAACATTCAAAACTAAAGACTGACACTCTCAAATGTATCAAAACTTGAAATTACACTTTTCAAAAACATTCAAAAGTACTAATTAACAATTTCAAAACGTCATTATAAGAAAGATACGTTTTCGAAAACGTGTTAAACTAAGACATATTACCGTTTCGAAAAGGCTAACCAAAAAAGGTGTTGCCTGTTTCGTTATTAATTGCAGGTACCGAACCATATTGTACATAGGTAGTTTTCTGTACAGAGCTATTTTGAAATTTAATCAGTATCTGGCCCCATCGAGCTAGACCACATAAAACGCTATTAGTCTCTTTCTTTTTTTGAATGAACCTTCAATCCAAAGACACAGTTGCTAAGATATTGTATTGAGATACAAAATACCGTAAATCTTTATGAATAAGAATCAGCTGAGTGGCAGACTCTCAATGAAATACACAATAATGTGGTGAATGAATGAACTGGTCGGTGAGGTTTACTACGCTCCCTACTCACTTACGTATTTACTTTTAGATACTTTTACGCTCTGTGAAAAAAAATGGATGACGTAACGATAGTAGGTATAAAAGTTGTAGGTTTTTTTCTTAGTGCCATCAAATCTAAGGGCTGAATACAAAGGAACGTGCTCAGGTTAAGGAAACTATAAGCAAGTGCTTTGCGGATATAAAGAAAGTGCGTCCATGCATGAGGATCGACGGATAGTGTGAATCAAATGACGTAACAAATTCCCCCACTGCACTGCCAACCATACATATATCTGTAGAACGTGTCCATTGAAAAGTTCCTTTTTAAGAAGAATCCATCCACCTTTTCTTTATTCATTCAGAAATCGGACTTCCTTTCAATTTCCTTTCATGGTTCTTATACTTATTTTAGGTTTAGGTGAGGTTAAGGTTATAATAAGGCACAAGGTGAAGCACGCTATATACATATAGCAAAACCATATGTGGAGAGCCGGGGTTAAGGGTAAAACCATTGGCTACTTCTTTCCTCGCTTCACAAAGGTAAAATAGCAGGTAGCATGCAATGCAAATAGAAATCCACCATGCAATCGTGTAGCTCAAATGTAAAGTGCCTGGGCTATTATTATAAGGCTTGAATTCACTATTCTGTAGGTACTTTGATTTTATATTTGGCTTCGCTAAAGAAGCTCCTTTCTTACCAGCCGAGCCTTTACCTATGCATGTGCATTAAAAATACGCTGTCTTATACTTATACGAAAAGACAGAGCCACACAGTTTATTTCTGGATCGAGGCACCTGTTGATGTTTACGACTCTGTACTATAAGCCCCAGTCAGTTCTCAAGACCCAACTTGTTTTTATTTTTAGCTCGCCAATCATATCTTTCTTACACTGTAAGCCTTCTTCATCAAAAGATGCAAACTTCAAAAAACACGCGGACAGTTTATTTTGAGCTTGAACGATTTTATGTAAAAATAAGTATACATGCTGTAGGTCTGTTACTATGTAAATATTTAATCCCACTTCAATGCAAGCATCGCCCAACAAAAGCAATTTTGTGATAATATTTCTTATACAAATTCAATCGATAATTTCTTTGTATTTGTAGAGTACAGCTTCCCATCTTTACACACTGGGGTGGTGCTTCAGATCTAATTTGAGTAGTACAGAATAGAAGAATGAGCTGGGGTGGGTGGGTACATACATAACTACTACGCTAATCATGAGAATGTTGGGGTAGATTGGAAATTGCGAATAGCGAATGGCAAATGACAAACAATGACAGTGACAACGAGACGGGGACAGGGATGAAATGACGGAACTAAACCACGCAATACGTTTTGTCCCATAAAATAAAGTTGAAAGCCTGAACTTTGTCGAGAGACAGAGACAGACAGAGACAGAGAGAGAGAGAAGAGAGATAAACATCTGAGTGAGTAAATGCCGTGCAAACATTTCCGAGGGGAACGAGTAAAATTGAGTCTTAATTTGGGGGAATGTCACAGCACACTTTATACATTGAACACACATCCTTATAGGAATAGGACAAGGTCCCCATCTCATGACAAAGGAAAAGGCCTATAGGCACTGCACTATTTGAAATAACATTAAACTAAAGCCATCTGAATTCGATCCGATGCTTCATTGATAGACAGACATTAGTTCAATAGTTATAGGACCAATGCAATGCAGGACTACTGTAAATGTAAATAGTGAACCTACTTAAGCACAGTTTCAGTTTCCACTTTCAAGTGCTCCTGGCATTTGTTTGGCTTTGGCTTTCCCCGAACAAAATGTAGTCGAATTCGAATCATATAACAAAATCTAATTGTACTCTGAATATTCCGATACAACAAATGAAGCTCTCTTAAATTTCTCACCCTGCACCCGCACCCATCTATCAGTCAAATTCAAATTATATTCTATGCATGGATTACGTCTTTCTCATGAAATTTCTATTCCAATTTATTTTCTATTTTTGATTTCATTTTTTTATCGTAAAGTAGCCAACAGTACAATCAAGAAGTTCTGCATAGCAAATAGATTGTGACAGCTCAGATTTTGACGTCGATTCAGTACATGTCCACATTACTCTTTTGATTTTGGTTTTGGTTTCGAATTTACAGGGTAAATGTCAAGGGAATGTTTAGCTATGGGCCCTTATGTGTTATGCTCGCCACACATTTGTATTTTTAGAATGTACTTAATATCTCGGCGATCTTTAGGAGTACTGCTATCCCATACATGGCATGGGCATATTCTTACCAAAATGTATGTACATCTAGATTCCGCACAATTTTTTCCCTTCCAGTTGGAGATGGAGGAGTTGGACATACGACATTATATCGACATCCCAGTTAGAGTTGAAGAGATTTGTGGGTTAGCCTGAACCTGAGCCAACATGCCTCAATTGGAATGGGAAGGAAGATAGACAAGACAGGGCAGACTAGAGGAATACAATGCCCACTGCAAATCCCCATGGCAGAGTGTCACATTCAATGAAAAGGGTTCAGAATTCAACTACACACAACGCAACACACAACACAACTCTTTACACAAAAGACAAGATTGAAGCGAATGAAAAGCATCGTTAATTTTTCTCCCTTTTACATGATAATAGGCTTCAGCATCCAGTCAAAGTAGTCATACTGTGAGCACTATATAGGACAATCTATTATGTACATCAATGCTATACGCTGGTACAATTACATACAACATCCATCTACATACATACTACATCCAGATCCAGCTAAACCCAGCTGAATCTCTCTCTGTAAGTTTGCAATGTATTCTATTGTATTTGAAAGCTCGCATTTTTACGAAAGATTGTTACCTACATATTATGTATGTATACCTAATATGCTACCAATTTTTATTATGTATCTCAAAAGCTCGTAGGGATTTAGTTGCTATACTGATTTACTCTCTATGTTGCCTAATGCTGACGATTATACACTTTCCAAGAGTGACTGCACGCGTACCTCTGGACCTGGACGATCATCGACCGACCCATAGGAACATTAACTTGAAAAGTGAAATGCAGAACAATGATAGAGCGGATAGGTATTTCTGCGTTGTAAATAGCGAGAGGGACGCACAAGCTATAAGTAGGTACCAACATACCAGTATATACATAGTAACAGTGCACTGCACTGTTGAATAAGGATCTGACTGGATGCAGGATTTAGCTTTGTAGGGTTTACTGTGGCTGAGTATGTTCCAGTGGGAAGGAAAAAAAATGGAAAAGTGGAAGTGGGGGTCCCTTCTTCTTCTATGGACCAAAACTGTGGAGTAAAAGGAAAATTGTAGGATCATCTGATGATGATGACGTGGTGGACTATGCGATGATGGTGGAGCACAGACAGACACAACACGGTGGTGATTGTGATGGCGATGGGGATGACGATGGTATGAGGAGACCATATGTGATGTGATGTGGTAAAACTATGACGTAGGGAAAAAGTAAGGCTATACCCTATACAGACTTTGTAGGTCCTATATAGTGATGGTTGCATTGCATTGAAATGAGAAAGAAAAGATCCGAATTTCGGTGCGTGGTGCTCGTGAGTCAGCTGTCGCGTGACAGCCAGGTGGGTTCCTATCTATACGTAAGTACAATGAAGGCGCGTGCCATAGAGAAGGGCCCACACCCTACCAGTATTTTGTTACGTCGCTACCACACTACCTCGCTCCACTCACTCGGCCCTCGTCCTGCTCGTCTACCTAGAAATTTTCTTTTATTCCATCAGTATTTTTTCCACTATGCATTCATCCATTCCCCCACCCTTCTAAATCCTATATACCCAGGCATCCCTGTACATGCTATGCGTATTTACGTACTTATTTCGTAGGTAAGTGTAAAATGTCCATATGGATTTACAATAAATTGTAATAAACTTGGTGCAACCAAATAGGTATGTAGGTACATATACGTACTACCTAGCATTATGCACGTGTACATCGTGATTTCATTCAGGATCACACTTTAATGTTCATTGCAATGTATGTGGAAAGCATTAATACGAGCATAACCTGCCGTAACTTTAAAGTTGAAGTTAGGATGGACAATCTGGGCTTGAATAGTGCAGTTGCACTACACGCAGATTACGTAAGTTGAATGAATAGTGTAAAATGAAAAACTCACCAAACAAACCAGCCCGAGTCCAACAATGGGATTGACGAATGACGAAGTCGGGATGAAAAAAACAAATGTCTCTGAAGCTCCAAGCTAGAAAGAATTTTTTTGTGGTCGTGTCTGGGGGAAAATGAGAATTATTTCCATCATTTCCATGGTTATACGGAGCGGAGAGATGAAGCCAATGAAGAATTTTTTAGGTGGTGATATTCACAAACAGTAAATCACAGATTGTATATTTTATTATACAGGCATATGTAGCACAAAATGTTTTCACATTTTTAGCTGATTTATGCAAAACTGTGGGTATTTTACTCTGTTTTCAGTGTGTGACGCTATTTTTACCAACGCTTTCTTTACAGCTTTTATGTCCTTCTCAAAAGGATTACCTATTAGTGATACGTAGCAACAATTATGTATGCCTTGCAATATTTATTGTTAGCAGTTTCCAGGAAATAATAGTATCTACACAAAAAATGTCTGGTTAAACACTGGCAGTAGTTCATACCTATACCAGCTGTAAGTAGACATATAAAATCAGAAACCTACCAATAAAAATTATTGTTCTGGTCCCAGCAGGAGTTAGAAAAGAAGTAAAAATTACCTATTATTATACTGAGAACTCACATTTGGCCACTTAACCATTACCATGGTAGTTTAGCAAAGGGGAATCAATGCCCCATTAGACTATACTGTACTATATAGTGCATATACCAGCAGTACCTCTATAGGCACCTATATATGTTCGTACTGTAAAGCACTGGGTATATGTGGAACTAAGTATTCGTCGCAATTCACAGTACAATCCAATCTACCAACCAACGAGGCAAACAAGCCCACCAAGACCAACTTTGTAACCCTTCCTACGTATAAACCCGTATAGACTCTCATGGCAAAATGTCAAAAAGAATTTCTCATGCCTGTCTGCTTTCACTCGTGCGCTTCCAATACATTTGTGTCTATCAATAGCAATAGCAGCACCAACACTGCATACTTCTTCTCTCCACACCCCTTCAACGCTGTCTGTCCTCTATCCAGCAGTTCATCTTCATGCTAACAATAAGCCAAGACGCAAAAGGAAGTATAAAAATATATTCTAAACTAGGGACTATGCACACAGATTTTGTATTAAAAATAACAAAGTATATGTATGTGTAACATTATGTGACTGATGTATGTAGGTAGTATGGGCGTATGTACGTAGTTATGCAAAACGTTCGATTTGAATGTATACTTAAATACTGGGAGGGATGAGTAGCAATTTGTAACCAAATTACTTCACAATTTCATTCCGCCAAGATTCCGATTTCCTGATAGAAAAATGTGTACACAAAAACTACCAAAATTCATGGCTCTGCCTCCACTGCACTGTAGCCTACTCGGGACTAATAAGTTAATTAGCTACGCACGTCAGCCATGCTAATACACAAACTTGTGCGTGTATACATACAATTTTTACATTTTAGAATGAACACACATTTTTTGTATATACAAGATACAAGTTAATAAGTGTAATGGCTTATTGGTGGTTGTATCTGTAGTATGGGAATTGTGTATTTTATATTTTGACTTACAACACATGTACGAGATAGATACTCAGAAACTCAAAGTATCTTGAAAACTTTGTTATTAAATCCTACAAGTGCGGAAATTCAATTTCCCTTTTTTTCGCCTACGCTCACTTCCGACTCCCGATACGACTCCGACTCTTCACTCTTGAGACTTAATGCAGTGTAGTGTGGGTCCGGGCGGGTGCGGTTTGGTGTGTGGGTGAAAAAAAAACTCATTCTCGAGCGTTCAGGATTCTTTTTCTGAAGCCATAAGCTCTGGGATGCGGATGGTTTGCTTTTCTGATCCCTCGTTCGTTTAGTACGGTTTGGGTGATGGTGAGTGTGGAATTGGGGTTGAAGGTTGAAATCATCAAAGATCTTCTTTTCCCTTTCTTCACATTCATCTCTATTTGTACATCAAAGATGCTTCAAGCTGCCATATGTACGTGACTTGCTTCTATGTGTTTAAGTTGCCAAAATAGCTTTCACCGAACTGACAGACTTTCCCATTGCATTATTGTAGAGCTATACTGCTGTATGCGAACAGAATATTACGTCCCTCTGCGTTGCGATGATGAGTCTTAAAGGCTTACCGTCTCCAACAATTCAGTGTAACCATTTTGACACTGACGTTCCGCCCAGGGTTCAAGTGTTACTACGGTAACGTTATATACTGCGTTACCCCAATGTTGTTATCATTAGGTTACTATGCCCTTAGTATTAGAAATGATTACAAAAGAATACTAAAAGTTTGAACTGGTTACTTGGGCTTTGGCTATTGTTTAAAACGGTGTACGGTCAAAATATCGTTTAATTGTATTTACAGATTTTGGAAAAGTGCAAACTGTGATACAGTCAGTTTATGAATAATGTAAATTCCTCCTTTAATGACGTTCCTTTATCTTTCTGAAATCATTACTGGTTAGTTGTTACAGTAAGTTGGCTACATTTTCGAAGAGTCTCTATTTGCATTTACTTTTAGGCCACGGTTGACTGTAGATAGTAAATTTTGCATCAGTATTTTTCATTTTTGCTAGATGTACTGATACAAGTATGTCCGCGTACTTAACGACCTACCTATAAATTGATGAAGAAGCACATAATAAGCTCTGCAATTCGAAACTAAACTCTGTAGACATATGTGAATTTTTCCCGTTGTTGTTGTTGTTACTGCTGTCGTGGATCAAAGATTCGATAAGAGGATGAGTTGCTGAGTAACCGGATTAAGACCAATTTCGAATTTCACCATTGATGGAAGGCTTTCTTGAAAAATGTGTTTCCCAAAGTTTTCTTGTAGGTACATACTTTGAAGTAGGTTGTAAGCACTCCATTTATACTAGTTAGGGAAGGAAGAATTTAACATGCTTACCTACCAACAAGCTGTGTTGGGAACTATTTGCTAATAATAAATAAACTAGTTTTTAATTTCGTGTGGAATCTCGCAAGGCAATTTTAGCATCTACACATACAGGTAATAAGCTTAGAAATTCGTAAAAAATGTATTAGTCCGCAAATTGCAAATATGAATCTGGATTGAATTTGGAAGCTAATTCTTATCCTATATTCATTTGACGTGAGCGTTATAAGAAACTTTGAAAAATTGAAACTACCAGATCGGTATTTCTGATTTCATTCCAATCTAAAGAAAAATCTGTTGTATGTTGTAGCCATTCAACATTTTACATGGATGTCCATGTATATATACCTATAGGCTATAGACTATATAGACTTTTTACAAATAAACTTACAGAGAGATGTAGTTGGCCCTGAATATGTTCGTGAATGCTTCAAGTGAGAAACTGGAGAAGACATTTTTTATTGTAAGAAAATCCCCCAAACCTTTTGACATAAGAGAAGATTCCGATTCCTGTCCGCATACAAAATTCTTGTGTCAGTATGGTAAGCCAAAGTGGAGAAAGGCCAGATTCCATAATTCTCCGAAGGGATCTCAGAAGTGGGGAGTGAAATACCAAACCAAATACCTAGAAGTCAAGGAAACACAAAAGAAAATTCTACCATAGGATGTTGTTATGTGGACGATACTTGAACGGACTTGAGTTGAATGAATTGAATACCGGACTTATGGACCTGAGTACCTTAACACTGTGCGTGTGCCCTGCTAACACTTTTGACGTTGTAAAGGTAACAAAAGCATCTTCACGGTCCAGATACAGACTTAGCAGACACGAAGCTATTGAGACCGAGATAAGAAGATTTTCACAAGTCGTATTTTTTTCGGTATCCAAGTCTACACACTGGCATCTTTTATAAGGTTGTATCCTCCCAAGTATTTGCGACTGTTTACGCACATCTACCTGTTAACCTTTCAAATACAGAATATCAAATAAATTTACTATCAAGATCAGTAAGTCAGTAAATACTAAATACACAAGCGTTTAAGGTACACCACAAATCTCTACACAAATACATGTTACTCAATAAAATTTTAAGCATGCAATTATTGTTTTTCTTCAAAAATTTCAATTGTTGTCAATAATTTTTGAAATAGTAAAATGTAGGTGTACCTTCAAAGGTGTCTGTAAATTTATGCTTCAAAAAATTACGCAAAAATTCTATAGTTTACTAGCTGAAAGCTGTTTTGGGCACAGTTTGCCTGGGTAAACATGTCATTTCCCGATTGGCAATGCTAAAAATGCTAGTTTGTAGATATTACGTGTAAATGCAAGAGGATCAAGTTGACAGTTACCGCATGCACTGCTCGTAGGTCAGGTAACAGAAAGTTGGTATTATTTCTAAAATATGTACATATTACTTACAGGAATAAGCGCTTATACATGGCACTTACTTATATGCAGACGGACGAATACGTCATTTTTAGATCCGCTTAACTTTGACTTGGTTCGTTGAATTAAAACTTGGTTATGCATAAGAAAATCAGATTATTTCCCAACAACTGTTGCGTGTTTAAATCAATTACAGTTTCTTTCCAACTCCAACTTACCAATCCTTTTATGATTCATCCACTACAGAGCACAGCTAATACAGCAGGGCAAATGGAACTTTAAAAATGTTACGCACAATGAGCACCCACGCGGTACGTTTGTAGAACCAGAACCAGAAGCTACATACCTACCTAACTACTTTAAATACCAGCCTCTTTGAACTTGAACTCCTACTGATGCTAACTCATATAAATGCTGCATGTAGGTATGTAGGTGCATAATTTTTAGCCTCGAGTCTTAGGAAGAAAGTTCTACAGCCCAAACTTTCAATTTTATATTCTACAGAATTCAAGCCTACGTACATTCACTGAATTGGTAATTAGGGGTGAACCTTTCTCTATTACTGCTGTACCAACATATTTCTAGAAACTATATACATAAACATAAGAAAAGAAAATTTGAAACCGAAGCAAAGTCAAGTCATCATATTTTATACAAACTTCTTACATAAATTGAAATACGGCAAAGATATTGGTATTATGATTCCCGAAAACCGACTTTTAACAAGCTTTTGGTCTTGACACAAGTACAATGTACAATGGAATCTTGACGTGATTACAATCAGTCTAGACTTCTGTCCCGTCAAACTACGGTACGATACTTAGGTAAGTTAAGCAGTAGTGATAGGCACCTTCTTAGATTTTTATTGAGGGAAAAGTATGCATTTCGGAGCGTCAAGTCAAAAGCTAGGCTCCAAAGCAGAGCGAGCGCAGACTAGAGATAATGATAATAATGAGCGAACCAAACTATTTGGAAGCCCTACTAAACCTTTCCAGCGTCTGTCGTAGCCATCACCATTCCGATTCCGACTCGGAATTCAAAGTCTGTCTCTAATTCAAATGAAGTTTATTTTATATACATGAATGCAAAACCAGTGGATCGAGACGATGAGGATATTGAGAGCGATAGAATTTTTTGCGCATCTGTCGGTACTTTTCTCCCCTCAGCTCAACAGCTCTCATACAAGCTTACAAAATCCCTATATAAATGCATAGCTGCGACTATAATATAGTTAGGTATATATATATCTTGATGGTAACTGGCTCCGTTCCCAATGTCATTGTGTTTTTGTATGGACTCATTTTCATTCTCAATTCACAATGACATCGACATCATCATACGCAGATATCATCATCTCTACAACAAACTACAACTTCACTTCATCCAAGGGCCATATTTCGTTGCCGATTTTATATTCAAACGAGTATAAGCACTATAACTATAACCTGAACCTGGCATACTGCTATACTTACAATTAACCATCCAAAAATTCTGAAAGTTCCTCCAGGACCTGTCAGTGTCTACTTTTATTTTAGACACGGAGCTTAAGATCGCATATGGAAGCATCTACCTAAATCTCTACGGAAGACTTTCATCTCTACAATCAATCTGTAAAGGAAAGCCATTTAAACAGTTCCATGTATACAGATGACAAATGACAAATGAAGGGTCAAATAATCTTAACAATTATCACTTTCGATTAGTACTTACACACTCAATAATCATGTTCTACAATCGTAGACCCAATCAGATTAGAGTGTATGCATCTCATCCATGATTTCTCGCTACACTAAGCAATTTTGAACGATTTTCCCCCGTTCTTTACTCTCTTTAATGATACAGTGGCAAAGTTCATCTGTACTCATCTAAATCAATTTTTACTAGAACATATGTTCCGGTCTGGTCCTGGACGTGAGTTTCAAGTGAGTTGAAACCTGTGAACGATTGCTTACAGTAATTTATTGTTCGACCAACTTGTAAGTACATTTGATTAAGATATTGCATTTTTTTCACCATTTTTTTTGACACGCTACAAGTGAGATTGTAAAGCAAGGGTAGAATTTGACAATCAACTAAGCAAAAGTATTAATAGCTGTTCTGTGTCTAATTCTAATCGTTACAACTTATTCAATACAATTTGGAACTGAAGCCTTTTCAAGTGTCTGCTTAGGTGGCATACCGGCCGACGTTGTGTCGACCACTTGCGGTTACATTTTCATACAATATGTAAAAATCTTGCATTTGATCAATCAAAGGATTATTCAGGAGAACGAAAGCGATTATTTTATGCATGTAAAAAAGCTTTTTTTTACAGTCTTAAGTGGTCGGGTAGGGAAAGACCAGAAATACAGAGCCATGTTTGATTTATTTTGATGAATGATAAATATTGTACAAGTACAAGGAGCAACAAAAGGAAAGGATGCTATAAAGACATGAGGGTATAATCTGTACCGATTTCGTAATGCTACATTTGAAAAGAACGATTATTACATATTTGCTTTCTTTGCATGAATATGAAATGAATAAAAATGTCTCTTTGAAACATGCTGTGAAACAAGTGCTCTCATGTATTCAGAGGAGGTAAATAAAACCCCCGATTTCAAATGATGTAACCCATTCACGCAGTACCCCTTCATTTTCTGCAATGAATTTCTCTACATTTCCTGATCAAGGATGCAGATACCTTCCTTCGGGCAAGAGACAAGTATCTATCTGGGAAGTAATTGTCTTTAGGTTGACAAAGGACAGTTGTTGGTTTAAACTTGTAAATGTTTCCAATCGAGAATGAAATCCGTTATTGTTATTTCAATTTTTAATAGAAGTACCCAGTACCCCTAAATACATACATACAATCATAGCTCTCACTCACAAGACGCCAATGACAATGAATATGAACAAAACCGAAAACTTGTGTGGTATATTGGTTCTGGTTCTGGTATTTACACCGCTACAATAGAAAAGCAACATTGCATTGGTAAACTTACTGTGGTTTTAGTCTTGGTTTGGTATTCATAATTTTGAGAGCTTTGTTCCTTAAACAACAAGTGCACTCGATATTTTTTGTTGGTCGTCACATAGTAACGTTCAATATGTAGGTACTTGCCCTGTTCTTTTGTTGCAGTTTTATGCATCTACGTATGTACAAAGTAATTCACTTTTCAATGGATTTATAAATACGCAGTAGTTGTTAAAATTGTTAGCCTAACTATTAATTGTTAACAAAGATCCTAAAAACTGCTGCAGGCTATGACACAAGGATTGTAAAAAGTCTATACGCTATAAACTACGGAAAATGTCAATGGCGGACAAAATACCCTTGGACAAAATATGTACCTGATGATGGCATTTTGTCCTGAAACCGAAAAATATATAACAAATCATACCGAATATTAATGTTTTATTCGAACAACACCATGCACCATGCCGTAGGTAATAAATAGTAAGGTTTAATAAAACTATACGATGAATAAAGTAAAAATAAATCTATCAATAAAATAACCACAGACACCCAATAGAGCATAAACTATTTTGTCTCTACGTTTTTATGCAAATTGTTTTCCAGGCCAGACTTTCAGGGTCGCAGTCTAGCCTGAGTTATAGAACTCATAAAGCGTATTCTTACCTACTCTTTGTAGGTAGGTAGGCACTTTGTATGTACAACTCAGCAGAATGAATCCACAAGCCTTTAAGTATACAAAACATTCACAACCTCAGCAAAACCAAATATTCTCACAGTTCCCTACGAATAAAATAAATGAATGACACTCTGTACCATGAAGTTTTGTATACACAGTTTTAAATTAGATTTGAATTTCGATTTCATTTTCAATGACACTGAGACCTGCTGCTGTGTACAAGAATTCTCCATTCAATTTTCACTTGCACTTGTCTTGTAAATGTAAACTCTAAAGGATTATCAATAGCAAGCACAAATTCTTTATCCATACAAAGAGTAAGATCGACAAGTACAAGTAGAACTAAGACCTACCTGCATGATCATGATGAATAGCTCAATAGCTGTTTCAAAGATAGAGTAATTGTCTACTCAGCATTTATGTATGTATAAGAAGCAAAGTGCATCGGTAAACTTAGAACTGAAATACTGTCAAGTGTACTAGTAGTATGCGTTGGCTTACAAACTCACACAGACTAAAGACTAATTGAAAAGGACCTTGGAACATATAGTAAATAATAGTCACTAGATTTAATCGTCATTCTGAATCCTATGTGAAAGTGTCGGGCAGTCCTAGAATTGAGTTCCATTCAGATAACCAAACTACTACATACAACAAAAAGTCGACACTCGATGCCATACAACCCTAAATATAGTAAAAGAAAGATTTGTCAAAGACTTTATTATTTTTGTAGCAGTATAGTAAGTAAGTAAGCATTGCATTATACGTAGTGTGTACAACAAGTACCTCCAACTTCACGGTTCATGAATGAAAGACGCTGACGATGAGATGATGATGGGGATGCGGATGAATGTTGGAGAACGATAAAAGTGTGTGCGAAAGGAAAAGGAAGGGATCTTTTCGAAAGAACCGGAAAGGCAAGGTGAAGTGCCTCTTATTTCTAAAGAACTTCCCCATCGGTATGTAACCGCAGTCACTGCCGCGTCCTACAGACCGTAGATATATGTAGTACCACCATATCATGGGTGAAGAAGTATTGTCAAGTCCAGTCCCCGCTTTAAAGCATTCTGAACCAAATCCAGCTAACCCCATCCTAGCCTTTTCACGGAAGTCCCAACAATCAACTTTTTACTCCGTTTTTATGGGAAAATGTAAAAGCAAAATACACTTTTTACTTTGAATACTTACACAGTTTAAAAGGCTTAACCTATTCGTAACTGGAAAACCATGGGAAGAATGCTTTACGAAAACAAGTGATTTTTCTAGAAATTAACTTTTTCAAAACGGTCAAAACTAGAAATAACATTTTCAAAAGCATTCAAAACCATTAACTAAGACTTTCAAAAAGGTCAGAACAAAATATTAACATTTTTCGAAAAGATGTAAAGCAAGATATTAAGACTTTCAAACATGCCAAAACAAGAAATTCACACTTTCAAAAATGTCAAAACAAGAAATTAACACTTTCAGAAAGGTCAAAACAAGAAATTAACACTTTTAGAAAGGTCAAAACAAGAAATTAACCCTTTCAAAAAGATGTAAAACTAGACACAGAACCATTTCGAAAAGGTTAAAGAGCAGTTTCACTATTTTAAAAGTGTAATTTCATAGCAGTTTTACCATTCTATTACCCTTTCAAATGCCAGTCTTTTTTTAAAAAAGTTAAAGTGGTATTGAACAATTTTCATAAACAAAGTAAAAACCTAATAATTGTTGCGTCGTACGTCAAAATGGCATTAAAGAAACGCTGGACCAGCGTCATAATGCTTTTAACCTAGCAAGACAGGTCTTAACTCACAATGCTTCTTCACCCACGATATGTAATTACCAGCTCAGCGCCTTTCCTTGCCTTATTCATTGAGAACCAGACTTTCATCCCTGCCTGCCTCCCTGCCTACTTCGGCTTCCCCTATTTTCTTTATGTACCATCGCACTGATCACAGCAGTCTTAATTCCTACAATGCCCATATAGTATACAATCCTTATAAAGATATAGGCAGCTTTCTATACAGTTCAGTGCGACTAAAGGTAATGTAATTTTCTTTTCTTTCGGTTCCGTTTCTTTGCTATTGAATTGAATTGCTTACTGTTGATTTATCTGATTGTGTGTGTGTTTCTGTTTGAGCACTCAAATACTTGTACAGATACTCCCTATAATCTGTAGAGGTACTTTGTAGGCCGTGTCGTATTAATAACATCCATTGCCATTGCCATTGCAGGGGATATTAGAATTTCATTGCATCACACATCACACCATGATCCCTTATTATAGGGGTCTTGAAATTAAATCAGCATTCAACACTGATTGTGAGCCTAGAATTATTACGTTCTAATCGTAAGAGGGCAAACGTACATACCTATGTATACATACCAGTATAGTGGCCCCTTCACTTCCCTTCCACTTATTCTCCATGTCCATCTTAATGTTAGTTGGTTTGTCAAATATAAAAGGAGCTTTTTCATTTCAATTCATTTCTAAAGGAAACTAAACACCCTACAGACAGGAGGAACAGGGTAATAATAGATGATGTAGGTACATAGGTACCTCTGTAGGGCAATAGACTTCCTCCTCACTCAAGTCCTTAAATACCCAGCCTTGCCTCCCTAATAATATTGACATAAGTTACAAATCTAAATCTTACAATTGCCTCCTCGGGTCTTACAATATAATAAGTGTACCTACAATGGAATCATTTCTTTATGTGATGTAATCGGCCGTCTACTATATTCTCCCCTCTTCCTTTTTATTCCCAATTTCGATGATAATGATATAGGCAGGCGAAGAGTACGTGGTGGTGAGGCAGGTACATGATTCCAGACTGCCAAACAAATTCTTAAATGCTTCAACAGGTTCTACAGAAATAAGAAAGCTATTCTTAATTTCCCTGCGTATCAGTAGTGGTTCATTCTATTGGAACGTTGAAAGGAAAGGAGCTCAAGCATAACAAAATAAGTAGCTGGGCATTACGTTGGAAACCGAAACCCACGAAGGTTTACGGCAGTGCCAGTGCAGTGCTTTTTAACCAGGTAGGCACCTACATACTTTCTTATAGGTATTAAAGGCATCTACTTTTTTTATTTTAATGGGTAACAGGTAGTTGTTAGTTTTTGGTCGTTTTGCGGTTTTACGGTACTTCCTGCAAATGGCATTACAATCAGAATATTACACAATCTGGTAATCTAATAATGCACTGATTTTTTACATTAACATACATAGAATACTTCAATTTTTAAGAAAGAACTGATTTTTAAAATAAAGTTTGTTTTTTGTTACTTATGTATGAATAGATTCGAACTGCAGATATTTAGTCTGTGCTGAGAAATTAGGTCATAAATTACCCTTGAAAATTGGGGATAAGGAAGTAGATTCCTTCAAATAAGGAAATGTTTGGCTTTGTTTGGTTATGATAGTGGTAGTAAAAGTCAGCTGCTTCCAAACTTCCAATTCCAACCCAAAAGCACACCCTCATCTTCAACATTTTTGTTTTATTCTCAATTTCTTCTCAGTTTTCAGCTTTCCGGAAAAACTTTACACATTTTTTTTGTGTGGGCTCCTTTTCCCATTTTCTTTGACTTTTATGCTCTAAAAAGGTAATCGAGCAATTTGTACAGAACTACAGAGTCGGTCATGATTCATGTCATGCCTTCCTTGTTGGTTCATTACAAATATATATGTGTGTGTAGTGTGTACATAGGTATGTAGGTACATACTTATAGGCATGTGTAATAGAATCACCTACATGCACCTCCCTATACATACGCGTAAAGGTACAATGTTGTTAAGAGCATTCGTTTTGGCTTTGGTTTTGGTTGCAATCTTCAGATTTCAGATTACAAGAGAAAAATTATTTTGTTTATACACACAATGACTACCCACCTTGTTATGAAGCTGTTGTTGGTTGAGAGGCATAGAGTTACTTTTATTACCCTTAAAATAGTAGTAGGCATATCCCCACTCCACTACTGTTATGTACAACATTACCACACTACCAAATTACGGTACTCACTCAGCGCAACTTACGGCTTTATTTTACGGAAGGAAAAGAGACTTTTTGAGACAATTTAAAAGTCTGGAAGTCTGCAGCTGCAATACACTAATAAATTTTCTGGGGATTTTTGTAGTAAAATCTGAGGTAGGGTAGGTAATTTCTATATAACTGTTAGCACGTTGATTTTACTCTTATATGTAGGTACATTATATTCCGATTGAAGATGCTGTTATTACGTAATAACATAACATAACACATGTTGCTAGGTACACACAAACTGATAGCAATACGAAGCTTGCTTGTTCGACATGGAACGTGTGCCGCATTCACGTCCCGTGTAATTTAATTCATTGGCTGGCTATATTGTTGGGGCCATTTAAGGAGTGTAAACTAGAGATGAAAAAAAAGTTTTAAGGGTATCCAGTTTTAAAGAGCCAAAAAGTCTAGGGAGAACAAAAGGGATAAGAAGGCAAAGAGGCACAAGGCAACACAAGCCCAAAACATTGCAGTACAGTAGTGATTGTGACTCTGAGTGGGCACAATCAGTATTTTTCTAATGATATTTTGTTTCTCTTTCATTCAATTTCCACATTTCTGGAAACCAACTAAAGGAGCCGAAGGCTCTGTTTGGGTGGTTGCATGTTTCTGTCTAATAAGACATAAGGGTCTTAAGTTACCTCAGTTTTTCAGATTTTTCAACACATCCATTTAACCATATTAACGGGATCACAGTTTGCCCCCAATGCTTCCTCATTCCATCTTTATTCTTAAGGCTGATCACATCAGTAGCACATGCCTATAGATGCGCTGAGGATCTGACTCTACCGTATGTTTTTACACTATTCTTACCGCATACCGATAGTAAACCAATCTGCAGCACTATTATCAGATCCTGATTGTAAAATCAATTCAAAATACACAGCCAACTATGCAACATAAAATCCCTACTTACATACCTATACCTATATGTTTTATCAGAATTGAGTGTGCAGCTGTTCCATTTACACTCTACAGACACAACCACTTACGGTATTTTGTAATTATTTCATTTCACTGGTGTGCATATAAAATTCCTCTACACTCTGCAATTGCATTATTAAGTTCTATAGAAATTTTTAAAAAAAGGTTCATCTGCTCATACTGAAGCCCGAAGACCGAACACGTGGATGAAATTTTGCATGAAATGAAATGCCATCACACTTTATACTTTATATGTGTTGCATTATATATTTGTGGATCGCAGCATTGCCCCATTTAATGCATGAAATTATGTTGCCAGTGTCAGTACCTAAACGTATAAGTATGCTATATTGCTACATATACAGACGCCAAATAAAAGTGACAATGGAATCCCGCTCCTCTTTCATTGATTGCTGCACTACCATTTATTCCATGCATGACGAGTTGGCTCGGGCTAAAAATAGGTAGCAATGCATTATCTTTGTGGAGGTATGTAGGGACTTAATAATATCAAAACACCTTTCGCATTTAAATGCGTCCAGAACATTGTTGATAAAATCCCTAAAAGCCCGCTCTTTTATAATAAGTACCTACCTACCTATGTATGTACAAGGTAAATATCTACACTAGAGAACAGATTTAGTTTGAGGGGGAAGGGTACGAACGACAAAAGGATTCCTGCACAGAGCAAGAGCCACAAACACATCTGATCATTGCATTGCATTGCAATGCAATACTATAAAGTAATGTGTACAGTTTGTACAGTATAGGGAACCGAATACATTAAATATTATCATCCGCACACGACAGCATCATTCCATGGCACGCTTGTGCTAGGGTCATTGAATTGAATTGAATTGAATTTCAAACAAAACATAATCAGCAAATACCTCCACATGGCTCACATTTTTCTACTCGCTTAATAAAGATTCGAATATGTGACGGATCTCTATAGCGACTAGGGAGAGATGCTCTTTTATATACAGTCCATCGCTTTTTTTCTATTATTAGTGTTGGACGGAGCTGGAGGATAAGCCAGAAGAATTAGTGCTGTAGGTACATACTAAACATATGACATCCATACAGATTAGCTTGGTGTGGTATATAATGCATCGGCATTCGAAAGAGTGAGTGAGTGAGTGAGTAGAGTGGAAGGTGCAACTGTACAAAAGCAAACAGACGAGATCTCATTCATTTCAATAAAAACCTGGACCTTGTCTGGACCAAAAAGGAACCAGCCGTCAATTTAAGGTCTAGGTTTAGGCGCGTCCCTCAACCCAACAATAGAGTAGCATGTACCCATATAGAAAATAAATGCAGTCTACCGTACCTTACACCATCATCCGCATCCCTATAGGTTATAGGTATAGCTACCCTACATTTACAGTAAAATTGTGGGCTATTCACCCCGTGTCACTGTCCCGGTGCGGTGAAGTGGACGACGGCCTGGTAGACGCAGATGAGTTGTCCACCATCGTCATGTCTACTGTCTACCCAAATATAAAAATGCAACCTGATTGCACTAATGCACTGCATCAGAATTTTCTATTTTTAAATTACAACACGCGTGCAAAAGTAGCTACATACATAGGTATTTACGCACTAAAAAATCCAAATTTCTATTATCAGCCAATGGATCTTACTCGGGCTTGCATAGCTAAACATGGATAAAGTCTCTGTGTTTCACCTCTTCATCCAAAGAATATTAAAAAGCAGGGAAGCCATAAAGGAAGTATGTAAATAAGCAGGTACGGGCACGAGCTCAGTTTAAAACATAGTAAGCCAAACCTGCAGTCAAGTCAACAAGACTGTATCTGTATCTCCGTTAGTATCTCAAATGCACACGTGGAAGTTTACTCGGCTCGAGCCGAAGCTGTGAAGCCCAAGCCAAAGTCCACCCAAATAAATTTAAATTAACATGATAAGAGGAAAAGACCAAAGACCCGTATCCTCTCGGATTCGGATAAAATCATCATCCGCTTTATTTTATCCTCCAGTCTTCCAGTCTGTCAAACAGGCAGGTATGTAAAACAGAAAAGCAGAAAAGTGCACCGTGCTGCTGGCTTATAGTGGCATATATCCATGTATGGATATACATACCAATAGATATACTACCAGTTTGTATTTTACTGCTGTAGAGGGAAAGAGGAAAGAGTTTCCCCATTCTACGATGCGATGTCGATCTAAATCTCATACATTGCCGTACATATAAGTAGACGGAGAGTAAAAATGTGCAGGTGTGTTTACTACGAGTCGAGTCACAAACCAATGAAGTATGAGACAGAGTAAGCAGAAGGGGTCCGCACACTTTCCGCAAAGCAAAAGCAACCAAAGGTACGCTTATCGATGTCGGTGTGAGGTGGTGGCAGCCCTTATAGGCTTAATATTATAGCATGAAATAATAAAATTGTTATGCATTGCTGTACGTAATTACCCACACTGTATACCTACCTATAATAGAGAGCCTAACCTAAGGACGTATCTACTACATGTCCTCAACAATTTATCGTCTATTATGTACACCCAATTCTTTCCTATACAATTCATTCAAAACTCGTCTAATGTGCAGTGTAATGTAGGTAGGTACATATAAAGTGGTACAAAGTCTCTTTATACCAGTAGGTAGGTATTTTTATAGCTTTATTTTATGCAGGCATAGCAAAGGGTCCAGGATCACGAGAAAGGAGAAACCTATCAAAGGGCAACCAGCGACAGATGTTCCGCGATTTCACTCCATCTCCATCCGAACCACGATGCACAACCACTACCACCAAACACTGACAAATCTATATAAAAAATATTTTATACTGAAGTAACACTTGTGTATGTAATATGTATACGCATTTCGCTCATAATTTTCAATTCTTTCTTTATGGCTTGGCTTGAAATTTACATGGTATCTATTCAGTATATCTTTAGCGCGGACATACTGATACCCATACTGATATTCATAAGTGCACATTCTACGTGATTATTAGTTGTGAGGGATTCAGAGAGATTTAGATGGACGACCACGGCATGACGTGCGTGGTGGTGGTCAAACTTACACCGAATTTTGATAGGTATTTGAGCCTACAATGCATAGAGACTATAGGCAGCAGATGAAACAATTAAAAATACGAAATTCGTATCATCATTTTGAAACCATCTCTTGATCAACAACAAGGAAGGAAATCTAACAAAAATGTAATTGAGATTAATCAAAATTGTTCATTTCAGACTGTCTGTTCGCCTCTCCTGTCATAATGGAAGAGGGAAGCTGGAAAGGTGTCCAGAGTCTACAGACGTAAGTACAAGCTACTAATATTTAAATTATGTTGTACGGCTTCATAAAAAAAGATGAGGGTGTGGTGACCTTTAGAGATACATATAATACATGGCCATATAAGGAAGCACTGCTATCCATTATAGCAGTAAATACAAATTTCGGGGGATAAAACAAAAAAAAGTGTAGGCCAAATGCTTTTTGACTTACCTTGTTAAAGTTAAAATGTGTGGGGTATCCTTTCTTGAGTAAGGGAGGAACGTAGCACGAAAAAACGTGGAGCTTGAGCTTCATTAAAGATTTGTACGTGTAGCGGCTGCGGCTGTGCTTTACAGCTCAATGAGTATACTGTTAATAGTAAATACAAATAGATATTACCATGTACCTATGTACATAGGAAGGAAAGCTACAAGTATTCATAAAATCAAGATCATGATAGGAGGCACGCGACTTGACTTAAGTGTCTACTTGGAATTTTTTTTACTGTCTCTACATAGTACATTACAACTCCGTTTGTATCTTATTTAATGGACCATGCCATGTTTTTTTACCAGAGAAGAAACAGCTGCTCCCGCGTCCAACTCCCTTCTGTACAATTATTAGATTATGGTAACCTCACTACCTCTTACAAGCTCTCATGAGCAGCCTACACAATCACATTTAAATGCTCTGATATTCCAACTAATATCACTAGACTGTACGTTCGACCCCTGCATCTGTCTGTGTATCTGTTTTGACACAGTACACAGTGTAAGAGTTGGCCGAGTAAAAAGAAAGCCTGCGGCTTACAGGTGTAAATGAATAATGATATGTAATTTTAAATTTTTTTTATGGGCCAGTTCCTCCATTTGATTCACCGTGTAAAATGTAAAATTGAAAGACAGATGGACACGCTAAATAAAGCATACAGTGATTTGACTTCATCAGTCACCCTGAAAACAATGCATAATTTTGATTTATGCATAGAACCAGTAATTACCGCCTTTAAAAGTGTAACATAATAGCGTTTTAAATTTAAAAAAGAAAATTCAAACGGGGACACTCATAAGTTCATAAGTAATTAGAATGTAAATGTCATAGCAGTAATTTGCACTCCGTTTTTCAGAAATTGAAAGTGCCCAAGGAGTTTTTCAAGAGGTTCTAACGAAATACATATGTATTTTGATATTGAAATCATGATTACATTCCTTACGCCTCCAGTCCAGTTCAAGGACAAAAACTTGTTAATTTACTTGCCAAATTAATAGAAGAAATGCATAATTAGCAACAACGTGACGCCACGATTCAATTTTTCGACGCGGTACATATGTAACTGTTTTTGGCTTGCATACATGGAACTTTTCAATTATTAAAAACTTGAACACGAGAACATATAAGTATAGGTATTAATAAGCTGTAAAGGCGTACGCCTACTCTTGATATAAATGTTGCTCTGAATTGAAAAACAAGGAAGCCGTAAGTCAAGAAGGCCAAGAATGCAATCTAAACTTTATGACGAAGTTAATTAGGATATTAAGACGAGGGAAGACGAACGTAACGTGTTGAAAGTCTTGAAAGTCAGGAGTGAAATGCTCTATGAATAATTAATAAGAATTCAAATTCAAAATAAGTCATCAGCTTCAAGACAGTAATTGACTGCCTTCATTGAATGAATTTCGTCTCAGAAAACTCATCCATACATAGATTCCTTCTAATTTTCTCTGCGCTCGTTTGTACTATGTACTCGTAAGGGATCTCACATTGTTTTTGTTTTTACCTTTCGCCTTTCAACAAGTACCTTCCTACAAGAGTGAAAGGGAAAGCACACTGTCAGCGGAAGGGAGATCTTCTTTACTAATTTAAACTGTTTAATCAGTAGACGTGAATAAGTTGATTGACATGTTGTATAGACATGGCGGAAGCAGTGGCAACAGCACTGATTAACGGAGATATTCATTCTCGAAAAGGACAAAATGAGTCAAATTCCACAGTGAAATACGGAAACACAGAAATGCTGTAAGGACCAGGAGCAACGCAATTAACTTTCGACTTGTGTTCAGCCCAAATAGAGATCGAGGGTCTGCCTATACATAACATGGCCCCGGCATGGTCAGGCTAATGGAGCAGAAAGGAATCCAAAGTCATCGTCACTCGCTATTATTAATCTTTGTAGCATCATCCCGTGTGGACAGAAAAACGGATACCCTCACTAACACTATACATACAGTACATATGCATATATATGTATGTATATATATATGCCAACAAGGAATTTTAGGAAAACCCACGGGCATGCTTTGACTTTCCTTTTCCTTTAATGGGAATTCACTCGATCCGGATCTATTCGATCTCAATTCGAAATTCGAGGACTTTCGCACCACATCTCCACTACTGTCAATGAGAAAATTCTCTAATACGCTTCATCTTCTGCTTCATATCCTGCCATTGTAGAATACACGGAAACTCGTCGACAGTTATTAGCAATTATTCTGAATTCCCATTCAGTCCCGAGAAACTTTGTATCAGAATCATGAATCCGAAGGTTATCGGTTCATACTTGAAGGCTAGGTTCAAATTCAAATCGGTCTATCTACATTTTACGTACCGTAAAACGAATAACGGACTACCGTATGCCGTGTCTTGATTTACCTTTTTAAAAGAGGTAGAATGTTGAATTTTCTGAAAACCGTCAACTATCTTTTTTGGTATTTGAAGATTCAAAAAATATAGGAAACAGAAAGAAACGTTCAAGTATTACATAAGGCAAAATTTCTGCATTTTCGACCACCACCGATC
Organism: Dicyrtoma fusca; assembly: GCA_034695205.1. Classification (NCBI taxonomy): domain Eukaryota; kingdom Metazoa; phylum Arthropoda; class Collembola; order Symphypleona; family Dicyrtomidae; genus Dicyrtoma; species Dicyrtoma fusca. The sequence continues at coordinate 28,077 of JAQFZC010000197.1, read as the reverse complement.
GCGTGTAACGCAATAGCGCCACCTGTACAATGTTGTAGGTATAGGGCTGTAGCGCACAATGAAAGGACTGCCCACCCCTTGGCGTTACGTTATAAATGGACGTAGCCTAACGATGCGATGTCACTTCTAATTTGAGCTTTGCCCTGTTGTTCACTTTATTAAAAACCCGTGGAATTAAGGTCAAGCATTTTTATTAAAAATGTTAATCAGCTTCCATACTGCACTGATGCTCCAGTAGCTTCCTCATTCTTGTCTGGATTTCATGTGAAAAAATTCTCGATTTCCTGCCGAAGCTACAAAGTATTTTTATCCGTAGTAACAGAAGCTGTCGATTCTCACGATCTATCGAGAAGCAACACAGGTAGGGAATATCTGTAATCTGTACATGTACAAGTATTACTATGGGTAAAGCATGAATATGAATACGCATGTACATACCCATTTAGTTTATTAGTACACGTTTTACGTTTTCATGAAGTACCATACGGTACGGTACGATATTACAGTGCGGTGATGCGATTACAATTACAATGCGATACGCTTGTTATACGGACTAATACTGTTATATGAATAGGGAATGAAGGTATTACCCTAAAAAGTTTGAAGTACTACGTGCCTGCCTACATACATTGGTACTTCGTAGTCTATTATAAATAGAATGCACGCACACAGTATACATACATAATTTGAATTTTGGTTTCATTTCATTCCGTGTCATGTCATGACACATGCAATAATTCTATTTGAATAGGAAATTCGTATTCCTGCGTATTCATTACACATAGCCAACCTTCATTTCACACGGCGGAGGAGGCATTCGACATTCTTCCTTCTAAAATACTAGTGTGTGATGTCGATGCAGTATTCACATCATTGCATTGTCTCCTTCCTTACTCACTTTTCCCTGGTTATGGAATGGAAACGGAAGCTCTGGAACATTACTCGTGAATTTACATTTAAGGGAACAACCATGACTGAATACCTACACATCCCTTTCTTTACTGTCAGCCGGGCTTTGTTTTTCCTTCAAGTTTTTAAGGGCACATGATTTACCCCTGTGAAAAAATCCATTTTAAATCTCGTTTGTTATAAATAACAATACAAGATAGACACCTCTACGTAGTATCAGAGGAATGCCTAATATACATACTTACAGTTTACTGTTAGAGGGCTGTAACTGATCATAATATTCCAAAGATTTACGTGTCTACAGTTTACATATACTTAGCTCATTATATTGTGTACCTATACTGTTTATTCTCTTGCATTTATTAGACGCTCACGATTAATCACTGAGAACTTTTAAGGTACTCAATACCCTGTCACCACTGTACTGCTACTATCACATTATCATCAGAGAGAATGTAAAAGATAGAGACGAGCAGCAGATGTTAAGCAAATTAAATTTGAGGAGTTCCTACAAGTTACAAGTCCTACATTATGAGCTTAAAAAACTCCTGTGCATTCAAATTCCATTGCGGTGATCATTATATTGAATACCTACATACCTACCTATACATACATCTTTCCTGTACCTTTCCCAGTTCATTCAATTGATCAGGATGCGTAGGATTCCCCCGCACTTTCCGTAAAAATACAGGACGCTTTATCATTTTTTGTTGCTTCATTAACAATAATACCGAGGTGTATCTGTATACCACGGCACTAATATATAACTGCACACCGGTACCTCAGTCAAGCAATAATGGCCTGAAAATGCACATACATACCTACATATATAACGAAGCAGAAAGAATTACATACATAACTGCCCACACACCGGTACCTCAGTCAAGCCATAATGGACTGAAAATGTACAAATACCTATATAAAGAAGCAAAAGGAATTACCTACATTCCCATACTGTCTGGCCCGAATCGGTCACACATGGATTTAACTAGTAAGATACATACATTTACAGTGACAGAAATATTTTACTTTGCATCCTTATCTGTTTCTCCCTTCTAGTACCTACTTTACTATTATTTATGTAGACACATCGATACAATAGTATCGTGCATTACAACAGAACAGACCATACTGTCACGTAACTGAAGTAAGAAGTAAGAGAACAACACACAAACCGGGAAATGAATTTAATAGGAAGTTCAGGAGGTTAATAATAATTGTATAGATAGATAGTACCTACTATCTACAGTACATATGTACACACACTGTGCGTCGGAAGGAAGAGGGAGGAAAACAAAACAATGAGATTGAATTGCGATTTCTAAAAACGAGAAGGAAAATGAAATGAAATGATTCACTTCACTCTCCTGTCATGCTTTAATACATGCAAGCAGTCTCAGTCTCTGTATTCTGTATGCACGCAGAGCCCTACAAGTTTTGAAGTTCAACTCACCCCCATATACCACAGAGCAGAGGAGAGAAAATAGAGACAGACAGAGAGACAGCCAGACATGGAAGAAACCTTAGGAAAGCCAAAGCCAAGCTAAAGCTTTACCAACATTCATGCTCCAGATTATCCCAATGCAATGCTTATTACATATGTACATAGTAAAAATACACCTACAGATACAAGGCGGGTAGAACACAGCAGAGCAGACCAGGACCAGAACATACCAAAAGGCTTATCTTCATCTAAAAAAATTACCACGAAGTAACCAACATATAATGACGGAAACAATGGCTATATATCTATCTACATCTATATACAGAGCAATGCACATGGAGAGAACAAGCATCTAATAATAAATATACAATATAATATAATCAGGGGATAGGTAAGTAGTAAGTAGCCAACTGCGTATGTGTGTGTGTGTGTGGGACGCACAGAACATTGTTCTTTGTGGTCCAGGTCCAGTGATACAGCTGCAGCTGTATTTCGGGAAGCTGTACTAATCATGAACTGTGACTGTCTGAATTTCCCTCATCATACAGTCAGTCATGAGCGTACTAGTCTACTAGCAATAATAAGTTGCTAATACCCAATGTACCTATATTTATGTACCTAGGTACGATAGGAAATAGAAATAATACCCCTCTAATACATAATAATACGTATAGAGAGACCTTAGAGAACTTTTACTGTAAGTATTAACGCGTAAATGTGGCTGGATCTGGATCTGGACCATGACATGGCATCTGCTTTACGAGATAATTATTTACAACAATACCAATGCAATGAGCTATGCAGTCATTTCGTAGGATGTAGGTACTGTTAGCTATTAGTTATTACGTAAGTTTACAAATACACTGCAGTATCCGTAGATATGGACCAAAACCGAAGCGCAAGAAGCAAAATACTCATCCCATTATGTAATATTTGTAATTTCAATGCAAAATGTGCCGATACTGATGCTTTGCATGGATGTACCTACTTATTTTTATTAATGTTTCTTTGTTTGCTGTAATAGTGGAATATATAGGTATACCTATGTACATATAGATAATGACTCAGTATATAGATTTAGATAGAATGAGCAACACATGCCTCCCCATCACCCTGGCCACGTCACATCATGTTAATTCTTATATCTGATACCTAGACAGACTCGAAACGATTACGTAAGAATGAAAGTAAAGCACTTGAGATGTTTAGTGTTTGGTTATTATGTGTAACACCTTGACAGACTGAAACTGGTACACTTCTTAAGGGCTTGATCCTCAAGACAAGAACCGACAACTGACATTTGTGGCACACACGGTGTTGTGCCCTTATTAAATTTGTACGAGTAACCCAGTACCCCTAATGCTCATCCAGACAGCATCAGGCATCTCCCTTTATTAGCCCATTGCTAGCTCTTTCGTCTTTCTCTTTCAAGGTAATAGAAAACGTGGCTGGATTTAGTTGTAAGGATTGTTCAAGTAATACAATTGGGTGTTGCGTAGGGTTACGTGATATTACGTTTCATTGTTGTTATGATTTTTCTTTGGTTTAGCTTATGGGCTGATCATCTTGTCAGTTTCCATGTATACTGCCCCTACCTTTCTTCATACACGAAGCACAGGTATCGCTCCCGAGAGTGGGACTGACCGATTAGCTTGTGCCTGTATGTGGGTCTAAGAACTTCGAATCTAAACAAAGCAAAGGAAACCTTACATACCTGTGCATCCTTAACATCTACACAACAAAATAAGGGGAAAAAAGGGAATTAAAAACAAGCCATATCATCTTAAGTGTAGGATGCAAACCAAAAACGAAACCAAAGGGAACCACTAACTAAATCATACACGATTCTCTTTCGTATGCTTTGCTCTTACTCTTTTTTTCATTCATCAACCCTTTGTTTGCATCCTTATGCAGTAGGTACCTATACCTGTATCTATTGCACCGAGAGCATACTGATACGCCAAACTCCTTGAAAAAATCCACATGATTTGGTTTTATATTCTTGTAAAAAGAAAATAACAACTACCTCCGTACCATTGCAGTACTGATAACCAGTAGTGTGACAATACCAATCGATGAAAAATCCAATGAAACGGAATGACGCGACGTGAGGTAATGTGTCAATAACAAAAATTCAAAACCAAGAGCAAGCCAGGCGTTTTTACCTTTTTTTGTGTATACTTTCCGCAGCGATTACATCAACAAAGATTTTCAAGATATTTTAAAGGGGTTAGTGCCTGTTTGTCAGCATTTTTTCCCTGCATCTGGAAAACTGAAATCGGAATCTTTCTTCTCTATCTTACGTCACTGTCAAAATCTATAAAGCATTATCGTCTCTCTGTAGGAAAGTATTTGAAGAAAAACTCACTCAACAATGAATTGTGGAACCGATCCAGGCATTAAACGATGTACGAGGAAATGTTCAAATTCAAATGTTATATAATGTGTCTAAATGAAAGATTCATCTGTTTGTGAGCACATAGTACACGTGCAGCGGGCTTGCTAGCATGTATATGTATGTACACTGTAGCTATGGTACAACTCAAATAAGTACCTACCTACATAGGTAATTTCAATTCCTTTCCAGGCATTAGATTCCAGCCAAAACACACTTTCCTACGTATAGTACTGAAACATTCGTGTTTTAGCTAAGATGCTAAAGACACACGATTGTTCTCGGACTTTTGTCCGCTCTTCTCTCTACCTACTTAACTGACTTACTAACTTACTTTGGCGATATCCTGGGGCTTGATGGTTCTCCTGAACACTCGCACTGGCCATGATATGAGGTCACCCCGAAGGGCTAACCGGATGGAACTTCTACTTCTAACTTATTCTAACTTCTAACTTTCTAATTAAATATAAATATAAATCCTAATCTAATATATAATAAAGTCGTAGCACTAACACAGATCTCCTTAAAGTTTCTGCTTATCAAAATGCCTTGAAAGGCTTTTATTCAATCTTAACACACTTCCAAATTCAATCCAAATTCCAAAATACACTCGCTCAGTTCCTTCGCTCGTACTTCACTCTTCGCTCTCTTCCCCAAGACTGAATCGTCAGTCCTCCTTCCACACTCAACACCGCTTCCAACCGCCAACGGCCACTGCCGTCTTCTCACTTACAATCTTCTTACGCTACTTAACCTAGTTCTTACATCTACCGTCAACCTCCCATTACATGCCTCGTCTCAGTACCTACCTATACTTAATATTTCAATGCAGTTACCCTTGAGGTAATTATGCCAGAAAATACGCAGAAAAACAAATTAGCAATGTGTTAAAAATAAATATGGAAAGCATGACGCACTCAATCATTTTCATTCATTCATGGATACGAGGTACAGCCCAAGTGAGTCTCTCACGATCGGTGCGTGTGTTGTGTCTTTTAGTACAAGCAAACGTAATCATAATAATATTCAACAGACTTGCGGTCGATCTCGATTTCGTTACAATAGTGCGATTGACACAACCACATATGTAGCATATGGGAACACAGGTACATATTTTAAGCACATTACTATAGTAATACTTTGGTATTTACACAATACTTCTATGCTGTAAGCACAGAACACATATTTTGTTTCCCACCTCCCACAGATAACAATTTGATGAGAAACGCATCTGTGCAGATGCAGTAAAAAAAGTAGGTAAATATAAATATGCACTCGGCTCGTAACTCGTAATCCTTAGGCATAGGTATTATAAATATATGTACTAATGTAGATAGATACGGGAAATAAAAACTATTGTGATACGTTCCCATTGTCACTGTCATGACCAGAGATGCAGATGAGAAGTGTGTGTGTGTGATTATAATGATGCGGAGGGGGAAAATCTGATCGATTTTTTAACGAATTCCTTCATCCTAGTTTGACCGTTTACATCTCTAAGGATACTGGACCAAACATTCAACACTAGATTACATCGCATCAGTGCATCACTGTTAAACTTTAGTCGTTGTAGCCGGGCTTTTACCCGCTCCTAGTTTCCGTTTAGAAATTGTTCCACATTCATCAAAAGACTTTCCAACAAAAGAAACAGTTTCTAAACTACTCGGTGCCTATACTCCATTTCATATAAATACGCATTCGCATAGTTGTACCTACAGATACATACTAGGTATGTATGCATATTTTGTTATGCTTTGACAATGCGTTTCGGAATTCGTTAACTTTTACTCTTTCTATCCCTATCTGGTATTTGTTTAACTCAACGATCACAATCCAACTCTAGATAAAATTTACACAAAATGAATCACACATACATAGGTATTTGTGGCCGTAGCACGACTTCAGCGGATAAACACTGCATCCTCGTAAATATAACTGATTCGATGTTGGAGATCGTCAAAAGTGGCCGTTTGTGATCCCTGTATGACACATTTTATATGTACTTAACGTTAACTAAGTAGATACATACATACTCAGCTGCTATATCAATTTGAACGCGGTGCGTTCAGAGCTGAGTATCTAATGAGGTTATGACATGTTATTGACTAACTTCGAGTTGTATTTTTAGAATAAGCATAATCCCATGAAAACTCAGTCAGCATTTGATAGATCATCACAGTAATTAGAATTATGTAGTCTTTAAAATACCACATAGTCATATATGTAAATATGATGGTTTTGACTTCTATTCTAAGCTTCCTCCTCCAGGAATCAATTATGGCAAAGGCCTAGACAGTTTGACGGTGTGCAATCGTCATCGCTGCGCTCCCAGTGAAAGTTTCCAATTATTCTATGAAAAAGAATAATACTATGTAAGTATGTAATAATGTCAATTTTATTTTTATCATTTAGCTAAAAGGAAAAGAATGACTCAAGCGAGGTGTAGTGCAAATTATAATAACTATGAGGCAATAAAATAAAAAGGCTACCTGGATAAGATAAGATAAAAATAATAAGCTACAACCACATTATATATGACTCTCGTACCTAGCTATCTGATCTGTATTAGCTAACCGAGGTTGAATATGTGTAAAATAATGCTTAACAGATCAATATAATAATATATTATGAGTGCCCGTAGCAATTTGTAGTTATAGGGATGGGATGAAAGAACATTTCATTGGAAGAAAGAACTCTCGAGAGTAGCCTTAATTGCATTGGTATTGATAAACTTTTAGCCTTATACGTAGCAGTATAAACTTGGCAGAATCATTCGACCCTTTGATTGACTAAATACATTGTGATTGTGAGTTTACTTTACGGAGAAAAGAACTTGGTAAGTCGGTGTAAGGTCATGTTCGACTCAGGATAGGATTCTGTAGTACTATTACGAACTACGAATACTCAAAACCAATTCCAGTACCAAGAACATGTATCTGTATGTATTATGTAATGTATGTACATACATACCTACCTACACATGTATATCTATGTAGAATCAACTGTACTGTGAACTCTACTTCTACTTTTACCCCATGAGACCATTTAATTTAATGGTTTTACGAGATACGACTGCTTCCAGCAATTTAATTGAAGGATCGCATTCATATCACATCACTCCTGTATCTGTGACACACACACACACACTCACTGTAATAACATACCTACCTAGAAAGACAAATAGATCGCTAGTTACAAAGTCTCTAACTAGCAATACCATACAATAGCAATACAATACTGGCTCTCTAACAAATCGGAAGTCACTTATCTGACCGTAAATTCAGGCTTATGTCATTCAAGATCCAAGTGGCATTATTTCCATTGCGCATTGATCACCAAATTCTACGAACTTCTCCAGCTACTTAATTTGTACCTTTGTAAAAGCTAAAATGTTTTGCAATAAGCACTTGTATTTGTATTATAATTCTTGTGCATAATTCTATGCTTGCACTTCTACTATATGTACATGCATATTGGCCCTCATACAAGGTAAAGTCATTAAAAACACTGCGCACTGATACAAAAGTAAAAGCGTAGAAACATTGCAATTAAAAAAGTTAATACACTAACTTTATTACATTACATAACAGGAACAGCTTCAGTTCAGTTCTACCTTTGAAAACAAGAGAAAGACAAAGAGTACTCAGCACACAGTCACAGTTATTAAACTTTAGTGGATTGACTTGTGGACATAAAAGGGTAGGTATTACAGGGTTGTATACGAATGAATGTTCAAGAACGAGAGAGAGAGAAAGAGAACTACTAGCACAGCTAGGAAACCATGTAGTAGTGGGATAGCTCGAGAAAGTGACAGCACATCAATTTCATCCGTGAAACTAATAACAAATTGAGCGTCGTAAAAGTCTAGAAGTACATACAGGTAGTAAAAAGGAAAGTCAAGCCAGACGCCACACAGGTATCTTATCTTCTCAAGCATTACAAGATACAAAGAAAATAAAAGTTTGGGAGCATAAGTATAGCAGTACATAAAATATCAGATGCATACTGAAGAAAGGGAGACGGACACAGTCAAGAAGACTGAGGCTCGCCGTCGAAATTCGAAGGGGAAGAAGCCAATGGAATCTGTGAGTATAAAGACACGTCCCACCCGTCTCCAAAAGGAGAGCCTATACCCAACTGGTGGATCTCACAGGATTGGATGACTCCAGTGGGGCTTGGCTGGGGCATCCAAAGGACCGGCGTTCCTCACACGCTCCTGGCCACGCAACGCAACACTCGTCTCTCTCGCTCTCACTCTCTCTACAATCCCTATAGAGAAAAATCTCATGGAATGGATAAAATCATGCATAACCCCAGGAAAGGAAATGTGAGCGAATGGGAGCCTATGCTGGAACATAGAGTAATGCTACGAAGGTATCTATCAACCCCGTCCCGTTCCTCTGCTACCACCACCACCACCACCAACAGCAGCAGCCAGGCAAATCAACCACCGCACCGTCAAAGAGATCCCAGCAACCCCTAAAAATACAGATGCATGAGTGTATGAGATTGAGATACCCGAGTAAAAGCTTCTGAATCTGTTCGTATCAAACTAGTCATACCTGAACTCTCCTTCTGAACACATCACCGTCATTTCACTCTCCTTCGACTTTTTCTAACTACAACTACCCTGTACACCCTTCCTTCCTACAATTACTACAAGTGCTACAACACTCCTTTTTACAACTCCTTCAAAATCTGATATCGCCCAACAACAAATAACTACGTTAATACGACGGAATTTTACAAGAAAACGTTTTGAAAAAAAATCTTCAGTGCAATCAATATAAAATTAAAATATATAATTAATATAAAAGTGCAATCAAGATACCTATATAAAATAATTAAAAAATAAATTGCTACCTTTACTTACTGAGTTTCAACCGTCAGCAGAAGAGCCAGTCAGTCAACGCATTGTTACAGTGAAAGAGAATACAGACGTATATAGTGACAGAACTAAATAGCGCTGAACTGCCTTATTAGACCCTTAAAGAGGAAATGAACATAAACCTGTGAGTACAAAGTATAAATAGTAGGTAGGTAATTATAGGTAGTCAATTCAAGCTAAGTCAAAAGTGTAAAATTGAAACTAGTCTTGTAAAAAAAATAAATTTAATCTATAAAAAGTGCCCTAGTCCACAGATTTAACTTTAGTCAGCAGATTTTGTTCTTATTAGTCATTAAAAATAAGATAACAAATATACTGCTTCCCAGTCTGGTCCACCAAAGTTTAGTCATAAACAGTCAAAAAATAACAATAAAACTAAATTAGTCAGCATATAATTTACCTAGTCTAGGGCAATACTTGTGTTGTCAGTCAGTGTGAAGCTAGTCAACGTGAAGCGTGCCATCTTCGTGTGAAGATTTTCCAGCTGCAGTCATCGGAATCCACCTTCAAGTCACTCCTCTGGTCACCTGTAATTACTAATTTACTAGTCAGCTCATCCGCTCGCAAATCTGGTCAACCCCAAGTCAATTGAAGTCCACAGAAAACTAGTCCATTTGCAAATAAAGTCAAAGTCAAACCAGCCCAGCCTAGTCACCAATCCCTAGTCCAGTCAAAATTATCAAGAAATTATAAAGTCAAGCTGAAACCCATCTGGTCAAGTTTAGTCAACTCCAGTCAACGTACAGTACAACCTAGTCCCACTGAGTCATTGTTAAGTCAAGTAATTAATTTAATTGCATTTAATATCTAGTCTAACTTACACATTAGTTAATAGTCTAAACTAGTCAAATTAATTAGCAATTAAAGTTAAAATAAGTAAATAGTATTCAGACACACATTAAAATTCCCTAGTCTCACTTATCCCCTAGTCATTAACTATTCAGTCAGTACAGTCTGCAATAACTAATGAGCCCCTAGTCGTACGGCCACATAGCCAAGTCATTTCCGAGTCATAATATTAATAGTCAAATTTTGAAAAATAAATTGATTAATTGCTAGTCAGCGAACTATGCTTAGTCAAGAGTATATCCAGCTACATACAGTCAATAGCTATTAGCGATACAGTCATTGTAGCTTCTTATACGCCGTCAAAAACATAGCAAATGTAATCTAGTCCTTTTCTTATTTAATTTCTCTTGCATACACAGCTTTGTGCGTGTGTGTAGAAGTTCCCCTAGTCCTAGTCAATAACTATAAGTTGTATAATAACATTACATTACACACATACGTGCCTAGTCATTACATACCTACCTACCTACGAGAAGTCAAGAGCAGATCGATTAATAGTCAAGAATTAGTCATCATCCCCACCAGTGAGTACACACAAACAAAATCCAAACGTCCCATGCCCCAAGTCAGGTGTAGGAAAGGCATTGCACTGAACATACTTTCGGGTACTTTAGTCACACCTAGTCTTTTGCGTACATGAGAAGCAGGTACACACCAAACTTAAGATTACTGTATTGATAGTGTTGAAATTTCCACCCTCAGTCCCATTCAAAACCGGGTCCTAGTCCTAGGTTACGATTACTTTGCATTACTATATTGCTACCACCATAATATTAATAATCAGTCGTACCTCTATACCCCTGCATTTATGTATCAGCATAGCATCGGTATGGCATGAGTGAGTAACATCACAAAGGTGGAACCAAGCGTTAAAGGAGTCAAAACCTTTGCTATTTTGCTGGGCTTCAACTTTTACTTACAACTTGGTTCCAAAGGAATGATTCATACCATCATCAGGTACACTCACATAACATTCCCCTTGCAATCCAAATCAAAATACCTAGGTACCTCGGTATAAGGACAGTACATTGGAGTTTTGTGTGTATTTGCTTGAGGATACATAGGTAGATGTATTTGAAATAGTCATAAGCTAGTCAAATAGTAAATAGTATAAAATATTGTATACTTACATATAGGTTATATCTGTACTTTAGTACGTAAGACACACCATAAAGCTCCCCTTCTTTACCTACTACACTTGAGCAAAGTGTGCTCCATGAATGCAAAGTCCTGGCATGCCTGTCTGTCTACCTGCAAAAGAAAACTACCCTAGAGGTTTTTGAGTTCAAACACACAGCTAAAAAGCCATGCCATATCCCCTAGAAGGGGGAGAATAAAGGAAATATTGAGAAAGAACATTGCACGACTGCAGAGCAACAACAAAAATTGCTGGTGTTCACATTGGGGAAAAAAATGATTCACCTGTACACCTTCATTCTGCTGACTGAGCCAAAATCATGTAACAATCCCCAATACGTTCTGGCATCCGCAACAAAGAGGACGAATCCTGATTGAAGGAAAAGAAGGAACATCATATTATCAGCAACAGCATTTTTATGTACAGACAAATCGAATGCAGACATGACCGCCTCCTCTTTTTAATGGTTAGTTATTATTAATAACTAATAAATTAAGGAGGCTAAGTACCCAAAACTATATAAAGTTGAGACGGATCTGAATTGCACGGCACGGATACAACAGCTACATACCCCACGACGATTGGTCTGCTGGCATATTTATGTGACTCATCCAAAAATACCATTGCAAGTAGTTTTGAAAGTCACAGTATAATATACATAAGTTCAAGAGCCAAGTCATCGCTCATTCAGATACATCTTCGTCTCGTCAGTTCGTCAGTACACTGACGGTGGCATCGAGCCCAGCCCAAAAGAAAAGAAAACAAAAAGAAGAAACAAGTTAATTACAACAAGAACAGTTTCGTATTTCATTTTTATTTTTATTCCCGGCCACCCCAATGGAGAAACTATCATCTGACATCTTCCTCCCGCAAAGCAATACCCGCCATTTATATCTACCTGATCTAAGTTCCATCACAGCATTGGGCATGGCCAGCCCACCGATACACCCAGCATTTTTCCACTGGGCAAAAATGTGGAAGCAGTCCACGGGTGGAATGGGAATGGCTGGGTCTGGTGCATCCGGAGGATTTGATCTCAACGGCTTTACCAGTCTACCATCTCCAATTTCCCCGATACAGAATGTTCCATTGGCTTTAACAACGACAGCAACAACAACAAGTGGAACAAAGAAAGTCTCCAACTCAGCTTTCTCTCCAGTCTCACCCAAATCGGTGAAAGATTACTACCCATTTACAAACTCCATTCAAGATTTAACCGTGCTGAAAATGCAACAGTTGCTTCGATCCCCACCGTATAATCTGTATCTTCATAACAACAACAGTAGTAGCAACAATAACAACAACATTATCAACGGTCTTAATCATCATCATCACAATGGTGGAGCTTTGTCACTATCCTCTGAGACTACTTCCTTACCACCAAGTAGCCCAAATTCAAATTCGAGACCTTCCAGTCCCGAGACAGGCTTGGATTTGTCCGTGAAAGCCCAGTCTCAACTCTCAACTAAAATCCTGAGTCCCCTACCCGTCAACTATAGTCAGCCGAATTCCATTGAAGCAGTATCGGCATCCCGCAAGCGCCCACTCCACCAAACTCCCGAGCAGCAGCCAAAGAGCCACAGCCATCGGAAGCTATCCCTCCTCAAATCCGAAAAGCTTGAGGTAAAGGATTTTCTTGTATTCTCTTCTATTATCGTACACGATGTTGAAATGTTCTGTATAAACATCTATACATGGTCTTGTAGTAGTCGTAGGTCGGTTTCCGTTTCAGAAAAGCTCATCGTAGTACTGTAGTAGTATTTTGTTCGTTGGGTGTGGAGATGCGCATTGCATGCATAACTTAGCGCTTTTCATTCCTCCAGTAAATGGACTTCCTTCTCGAGGCATTCTTCATTCATGAAAAAATCCTCTTTCTGTTCTGTTAGTCAAAGTCAAATGAAAGGCCTATGCGTGTATGCTTCAATTAGTAATTCTGTACAGATGTAGCTCTCTGATCTGAAAACCTTGAGATCATGATCGTAACATATTAGGAAACAATTTGTAGGCACTTACTAATTAATTAACTAAATAGAATTACGTTTTTGTATTGCGCACAGCTGTCTCTGCAGAATCAAAACCAGAGCACACCCGACACTGGGAAAAAATCGCAGAAAACGCCGCTGAAAAAAACTAAAACTGTTCGCAGACTACAGTTTGATGAGGACAAAACCTCCCCTGTTTCTGGCACAATCATTCGTGATATTGGCTCCGTGAGGGATTTCCAGCAAAGTAACAAAGAGGAAAAATATGAGGAAACTGCACTGGGAATTCAAGTAAGCTCCTTATTTTTTTCAACCAGCTCAATTTCCTTGAATATATAATCTCTTTGTTGTATATTTCTGTTGGTATAGTCTATAATATGTAATTGCAGTAAATACTGAGCATATTTGCACATACTTCACTTCATCTGGCTGTAGGCACTCGTTTTTTTGATTGAGTTGTGGCATTTACCTATGCATTAGGAATCCCATTCTATTCTCTCCCAGAGTTCCTCGTACTAACTTAAAAAATTGTTCCACAGGTAACTCGTCGAGGTGATATTGATCCCGCATTTAATACAGTCGAGGTTACAGATGAAGCACGAGAGGAATTGGCTCAGATAGAGAATAAGATTGGTGCTTACGTCTGTCGACTCTGTGAGGAAGAGTATGATGATGCTTTCGGCTTGGCTCGACACAGGTGTGCTTGCATCGTTCATGTTGAGTATCGCTGTCCAGAATGTGATAAAGTCTTCAGTTGCCCCGCAAATCTGGCCTCCCATCGAAGATGGCATCGGCCCCGTAACAATGGCGTGGGGGCAGGCTCCAAAAAAGGGGACAAGAAAACTTCCACAGGAGGCAAACCATCCGCTACGACCTCCTCATCAACTAAAGGCTCACAATCAGCTTGGTCCAGCTTGAAAGTACCCACTGCGGAGACTTCTTCGGAAAGCTCCTTCCCTGAAGACAAGAATAATAACATCAATAATGAGGAACATCCCATTGATCTGGTAACAGCAGGTAAATAAATCCATCAATAATCAAACACACAAAATAGCTTCCTCATCTATGTATACCTACCACCAATGCATTTTTTTGAACTGAAGTCATACACAAAAGAAGGGAATCTGTAAAAGGAGTTGAAATTTGAACTCTGCTATTTTAGACCCATTCTTGTTGTATTATTTTCTTTGCTGCATCCCCTAGTCGAAATCCAAATCACAAAAATAATTCAAAATCATGACTTTGAGCATCTTTTTTCAAGAAGTGACTAGAGAATTACTATTCTAATGTACCTAGGAAGGTACATACCTACGATTGGGTTGTTCACAAATAATTGGATTATTTATTTGGTTTCTTTTTTGTGTGTATCCTATTACAGGAGGGCTACTGTCTCCAGATTCCCTCATAGCAAAATTGATGGGGAGAAACCTGAGTCCTCGGGAGAATTCGGACTTCACATGTGCAATCTGTCGTCAGACTTTTGGTCACCCCAAATTGCTACAGAGTCACTTGTCATCTCACCTTTCCGACGTTTCCATTCCTCTCCATGTGGGAGCCACTTCACCGAAGCCCATCCGACTGTCCTCGTCATCATCTCGGGACTCACCCAGATCCATCGACTCTACATCCGGAATGATGATGAGATCCAGTCTTCAGAACTGCAATAGCAATAACAATAATTTCTTGCGCTCACCAGGTATTCCGCATTCCCCTCGCATGATCCTGTCTCCCATTTCACCCTTATCCAGCACATCCTCCAATAATACGTACAGCGAATCCGTGAGTATTTCCCTCATGAAACGTGATCGAGACCGGGATCGAGACAAGGATTCCGATGAGGATTCCTTGTACCCACCCCCGTACTATGGGGACGGGGACGGCGGCAGCCGTAGTAGTAGTCGACTCACCAACAACAATAATAATATCAAAGAAGATACCGGAACCGGACTGTCCGTGTCCATGTCGAGTATGTTGTATGACTGTAATTCGAATAGAAATCAACATCCCAATAATGCTAATAATTCGAATTCTTTACTATTAAAAGTTAAACCGGATTTATTTTCTTGTGCTTTCTGTCCCACCGTCTTCTCAGAAATGCACGGTTTAGCCAAACACATTAGTCACAGTCACCGACATTTGACCGTTGAAACGGCCGCTGCTGCCAGTGCCAGTCAAAACCTTCAACTTCAGTCCGCACTTCGATTGGCTCAACAACATGGCAGTGGCAGTTCAAACTTTCACGTTTCACAGTCGTAAAAAAATTAAAAATAAAAACAAAATAATAATTACAATTACTACCAAATAGCATGCAATTAAGAACTTAAAAACAGCTATTTTGCGGATTTTATATCATGTCTTGACGTTGTGGCGTCTTAGCTAGATAGATACGGGAATCAAAAGGTGTTCTAGTCATTAGTATACGGTGTATACAATTATATTAATAAGTCATTAATTAGTCGTTAATTACTTACTTAAGCTTGTATACCTAAGTTTTAGGATTAATTAACTTTAGTATTTTGACGTATTTTGTTGCAATCATTTTATGAAAAATTGAAGCCAAAACCTAGTCAGTTATTCGTCGGGGTTTATTAGTCACTAGTTTAGCTTGTGGTGGTGTCGTTGGTCGTGCAATATAATTAATGGGTAACAGTAACGTAGCTTTTATTAACTACGTTTTTACAATTATGTTTTAACGTAGAGCTTTATCGAGCAATTGTTGTTTACTATGACTATGGCTAAGGGCACGCAGGCATGAAGACGAAAACAGTAATTTGAGAACTTCATTTTTTTCAATTTAATTTGTAATTAATTCGTGGACTTAAAAGACTCGGTCATCGGTTGATTACAAATTGAATTGAGATTCCGAAGAACTTCGAACTAATTGTGCTTCAGCTAATAGCATAGTTTCATATGTAGTTCAACAATTGCTTCTTTATAGATGTTTGTCTAGTCGTTTGTTGTTCGTTGTGTTTTCATTGTCACTGTGTTATTTGTTTGCATTAGCATCCAGTAAGGAAATGAGTAGGTCATCCAAGGGAAAGGTCAGAGGTTGGGATGTTGGGAAGTAGGGGGTTATAAAAGTGTTTTTCGTATTTCATGTTGTTTTGTCCATTATTTTATGCCGTTTTTTCCTATCCACTTTTGCTTAAGGGATCTTTGTCTTTGTTTGCACATCTTTAGGATTTCATCCGCTCGTCTTTCAACTACATATTATTATCAGCATCATCAACAGCCAGAACTCAGGTGTATCTCATCAGATCGATTCATCATTCTTAGATAGGTGAGACCGAGGCTCCTTTTAATTATAGGAATGTTGTTTTCTGAATTTCAGGATTTTTCAGATTTTTCTAGTTCAGGTGTGATTCCAGTTCACATAATCATATATTTTTATGTTTATGTGATTAATGTAATTAGTTGTATTTATAGGGATTGTATCATAATTAATTATTTTAATTGCAAAAAATCCAGCCAAAAAGAAAGAATTCAGATATAATTCGGTTAATTCATTGAATTTACAGAATGATTGTAAATTTTTCAGTGAGGGTTTAGAATTTCATTTTTCATTGGATTTGTATTGCATTTCTAGGAAAAGCTTATTTACCTAATTTTTTAGGCTAGTCTCAGGTAATTCATTCATTCGATTTGCAATTTCCAGTCATTTACCAAATTCTAAAAAGGGTATTATTATAAAAATGAAACAATATACCTATATAATATTATACAAAATGTAAATTTATTTCAAAATAATTCAATATTAAAGGATTCCTTAGTATACGATGAGTGAATGTAAATATGGAGTCAAGGGATGGAGTAAGAAAAGCCTGTAAAGCTGCGTATACCTTAATAAAGTCAAATGCAGTAAGGCTTGAGTGGAAATCTAGTCAAAGATTAAATAGGGAAGCAAAGGCAGATGATTAAGTTCCTTGTCTCCAGGGAAGTCATTCTGATCTCGTAACTCTCAGTGTATTTTAATTAGTACTTACTATAGTTTTACTAAACTTCATTTTTGTATTGTTGTAACCTCTAGTTAATATTTTGCATGGTGTTTTGTCCTGTACATGTGTATCCGTGTCCCAAATGTGTTGTTTCATTTTTGTCTAACTGACTTAACTTACGGCAAAACTTATTAACTAAAGCTTAGCTGAAATAAAAAACTAATAATAGTGAACAAGCAAAATGCGCTTTTAATTTTACTAGTTACATTGATACAAAATTTTTGATTTTTTTTGAAAACAAAACAGAAAATAGAATTTAATTTGCTTTTCTAAACATGCATAAACGCATGCAATTTCAAAAAAACTTGGTGCAATTATTACTTAATTTCTAATTTGGAACGTGTGTTTAACCTACTTGTGTAGTTTCGATTCTTTAAATGAAATAACCTAGTTAATAGTTATTGTATTTACATAGTATTAAGGATAGCTAATTAGTATAGTTAAGAACTTATGATTGTAGACAAATATTTAAAAACTATTATGTACGTAAGGTACATAGTTTTATAGAATAGAGTATACCTACAATAATTTGATAAATTAGAATTTATAAACACTCTGGTAGTGTTCTCCAGTGCCAGTGTTTTTGCCGAGATTGTGCAGTATATACATGTGTCAAAGATGTGTGTTTTATCCATTCAATTTGAAATGGACGCCATCATTGTTTGTAAATATTGTAATTATTCCATAATTATGTATGTATTATTGTACTATTTACTTTAGAATAATGTTTACTAGTAGGTGTGTATAATAATTATAATTTTTGTAAATCTAATGAACGTAACAGTAACAGTGCATTAAAGCACAATTCATGAATTTATTTGGATTTAAAAAAATACTATAAGCTTGCTTATACCTATCGTATTGCAATTGCTACATTAATAAGTAACAAAAAAAATAATAATTTAAGTATACTACCTAGTACCTAGTTACGTACGACTTACGTACAGGCTATAACTTACCTACAAATCTGAACAACAACGGAGTTATGCCCTACAGTTTTAAGGTAAAAGTCAACTTGAAATTAAATCTGAATTTTTAGTCATTGGAAGTAATAATAAAATTGTAAAATTACATTTCCCTTTATGTATGTTCTTTTCATTTTTGGCTTGTCTTAATGAGCAAGACCGAAATTACGTAAATACAAAGGAGATTTGCGAAGAGAGTTTAAGGCAGAATTTGTATTCTTGCATTAATCTTGTACTTTAGTAAGCAGACGTCAAGAGATTTAACAGTAGAGTAGCTGTAGAACTTGCCAGTGAATAGGCATTTTTTAATTTATAATGTAGCACTATTATATTTAACAGCAAAATTAAACCTATAAAAACATTAATATAATTACTAAAAATTAATTATTAATAATTTATCAAACGAGCAAAGCAAAGTATTAATTCGCTGCATGCATTAGTACTGATGTGTGTAACGATTATGTGTACTTAATTAAACAGCAATTAGAATGTAGTGTTGACAGATACTACTATTTGAATGTTGTATGTAATTGTAAAAATTGAATAACGCTGTTGAATAAAATTATTGATTTATAAAACGTTGTTCCGTGCGTTTAGAGAATTCATCTTAAATACATATAGTAGGTACCTACCTACTTTGTTTTTTCAGATACGAGCTTCTTTAAATTGAAAACATATCTAGATAACAGTGCGAAAACTTTCGTTTATTCTTCGAATTAGAGCAGTGACTTCAATATGGTGCGTTAGCTGGGTATTAAACATCGACAAAACTGTTTTAAAACAGCCCCTAATCTTTGGTTTGTGGAATTATGGAAGTGGCGTGTTTCCTCCGATGATAGCTTCTCTCTGATGAGTGGCTGTCGGTCGAGTGTGGCTTAACATTGCATTGTTTTAATGGAATTGATAAGGATACCGTTTGAAAACTATTCCACAGTAATGCGCAAACAATCATTTATTTTATTTGTCAATAATAATATCATTCCACTTTCCAGTTTCAAATTCTTAATAATGAATAATGTCGTGTCAATAAGTTTTAATTATTATTACATAGCTAGTTAGGTGCATGGAAACACAATAAGCAAGCATCACACGATCCACGATTCAAGAATCACGAAACAATAAAGATCAAGAGATGAGAAATCCATTTCCATTTCCCATTAGACAAATTAGTGGCAGGTCCGCAGGTCTTTCTCTTTGAATGCTGGAGTGCCGTACAGTTCACAGTAGTACACCCCGGGATAGTTTACCCTTTGTACCCCCCCCCCCCCAGACGATTTGCCCCTACCCCACTGCCCAAGTAGGACGTGTCACCCCCAAGCATGAAAAATGTAGCGCTCATTAATAAAAGGCAATATGCTCATAATTAATTAATGAACTTGCAGCTTGTCTGTCCTGTCATTAAACAACAAAATCAATTATCCAATTTATCCTACATTTAGAAAACAAAGTGTAGTTGAAAATAATAGCACAGCGTGTAAAATGATGGGAAGCACAATTAACCCGAAATTTCTTACTTGGGCATCGGGGAAATGAACTTTCCGGAGTTGAACGGGCATGGGGTATACTGTCCACGGGGGTGAACTGTCCGGATTCCTTCTCTTAAGGTAGTGATAACGATAATTTTTTCATTATCCGATAATTTAGTAGGATTAGGCATTATAGGAACCATCGGTATTCATAGGCACCACTACCACATCATTGGGAGCTGGGACTGCTGGGAGTTAC
Source organism: Dicyrtoma fusca (assembly GCA_034695205.1). Classification (NCBI taxonomy): domain Eukaryota; kingdom Metazoa; phylum Arthropoda; class Collembola; order Symphypleona; family Dicyrtomidae; genus Dicyrtoma; species Dicyrtoma fusca. Next base: position 7,787 of record JAQFZC010000197.1, on the reverse strand, counting down.
GTTATAAGAAATAAAATGTGCTAAGCTTAGTATTAGTATCCGAAACATTTAAAATTCTCAGTTGAAAAACCCTAACACAATAACACAAATCGAATCAAAATTAATCTGCAAATGAAAATTATAAAGGAAGTGAGTCACTTGACCAAACTCGCTGTAACTCCGTCATACAAGCAACCAGCCAAAGGAGCAATTTGGTTTCTTCATGGAGCATGTAATTTGAAAGCTTCCAATTAAATCAGTATTAATTATATTTTTAAAAACAAATTATTGACAGGACATGCAAGCTAATAATCTAAGGATTTAAAGAACAAACTTAAATTAAAATGCAAATATACAGGTGATTCTGGTCCAGGATTTCAGACCTGGCTTCATACCGTAGTCCATCGAAAATATAATTTTCTCAATTACAAAATTTTTTACCCTTCAGCTCCTTTCCTTTCTTACGATCTCTTCAACGGCAAAGTACGGAGTTCTAAAGAATTAAAATGAATCGTTTAAAGAACTCATTCTATTTTAAAATGTCAACATTTATAGTAATCTTAATTAAAATATATTGTAATTGGTAATTCATAACTTTGAACAAGCAAGATGGTATCCGTGTGGCACAATCGGCAACACCTTTCACCCGACTTTCCAGAGGATGCCCCTTCAATAGAAAAGGCGGTGAAGACGCTTGGGAATCTTGTACAGGAACACGCAGAGGCAGATGGAATTCCAATGTCGAAAGTTGTTCTTGGTGGATTTTCTGAGGGTGGGAGCTTAGCACTTCACCTGGCATATCGACTTCACACTCAAATAGCTGGTTGCTTCGCACTTTCATCATTTCTCCCACCAGACTCTCAAGTTTTTTCCGTAAGTGTACAAAATTCCATAATCATATCAAGTCGCAGTGCCAAAGTTCTATTAACATTCCTTACACTACTGCCAGGGGAAATGACAGAGTAGAATGTCATACTACATATTATGTTTCATGCCATAGCACAAAGTGATTAACAACGCATACCGCATATCCATATATCCTATCAGAAAAATAATAATTGCATACTGCTACTGTGCTACTACCACGATATGTAGCTTAATAACGCAACATATATATATAATTAAAATACGTGGGATGAGCATACAAGTACATTACAAAAATGTATCCTGTCATTGTATGCGATATCATCTTAAACTTATAGAGACTAGCGGAAAAAATGAAAGAGGATATGATGAAAGCAGAAGCTGCAGCTATTGCGGATGCTAGTGCTACACCGGAATCTCAATCTCATAATTCCCCTCGAAAAAATTCCGAAATTACAGATTCCGGCCAGCGTCACCAGCCACCGGGTCCAAGTAGTAGGAAGAAAGGCAGTGGATTTTACTTCCCTGAGTTAAAGGAATCTCCGACTTTCCCCCCAATATCAAAGGCTACTGGAACCTCATCCTCTAAAACAATAAACCCCAACCCAACTTCACTAGCTAATAATATCGATGCGTCTTTGATAAATGACAGGAATGGGGAACTTCCACAATTATTTATGAGCCATGGGGCCCAGGACCCGCTGGTACATTACCCCTGGGCAAAAGCCACTTTTAGAAATCTGCGGGTGAGTTGAAGGCTTTTTTAAAGAAAATGTTGCGAACGTTAGCTAGTTACTTTTGTGTTGAGCCTTTACGCGTTTATTTAAAAATTGCTTTTACAAAAAGTAAGATTTCGATCAGGTGAATTATGGAAATGTAAGGTGCTGGTAAGGACTTATAGTTATGGAAACAGAAAAAGTAGGCCTCTGTATAAGAAGACGTGCCTAGGATAGGTAATATTTGTGCTTCCCCAGCTGTCTTAATGAATTTGTTGCCATTTCCCAGAATCATGGAGTTCCTGGATATTTCTACACACTACCGGACTTAGAACATGGTATTCACCCAGCTCAACTTCATCTCCTTCATAATTGGATTGACGGTGTTCTGCGGGATAAATCTAATAAAAAGCCACCACACTCTAGTGACAACGACAACGATAGTCCCTCTTATTATGGCGGCGGTGGATCTGAAGGAACTGGAGGGGGTGGAGGCGGAAGACCGATTTATTTTTGGCCTCAATAAGAAACATCATTAAAACTGAGAGTTCAATTTGAAAAGAACTATTTGCCAGTCAGTGTTGGCTTGTTTGAAAGTCGAAATCAATACAAAAAAAAACAATATTGTAAAAGAAATAATTCAATGAGTAAATTGTCAGTTACACATATGTAGTATGTATGTCAAATCTTCGCATTACTTTTACATGAATCTCGTTCACAGATTTGCTTTAAATATCACTTCTGTATGTATATGTATACACAGATGCTATGCGCTCGCTTTTCATAAAAACTGTCTAGAATTGATCGAGGTATAATATACACACATTGGAGACAGCAAACTACATATATGTACCTAGGTATTTATTTCTGCAAAAATGTTGTTTTACTAAACGATTGTTACTTCGGTTGAGATTGTCGGGATAATTTAATTAAATCAAACCTCTTGACAAACAAATTCATTTGATTAGAAGTTGCAATGTTTGTTCTGTACAAACCCATTAGAAACAGTAGTTGTATAATTGCATTCGAAACGTGCTAGAAACATACCATAAACGCCAAAGAGACACATCACAAACCTATTAGTAAAGGTTCATGGACCTGTTAGCAATGCATCATAAACCTGCTACTGACGCATCATAGAACTATTAGTGAAGCATACCTATTAGAAACAACATAAACCTATTAGACTTTATTATTAGACAATCTATTAGAAATCTATTAGAAACTCCAAACTCATCATGTATGAATAATAACAGTAATGAGTAATGAACAAAAAAATAAAGCATAACTATGTCCACGGAGTCGTGTTTTTCAGGGAGGAAGGGGGGGGGGGTGTCTTATTTATTTTAGGAGCTCTAAGTGTCAGTGTAAGATTCGAATATGTCTTGATAAAAAAAGATGATCATGTTTCTTCAGCACTGCCTAAGTGCTTACATGGTAACGGTCTCAATTAAAATATTTCGGTTAATATTATTTATTTTACTTATTTATTTTCCATCGAAACGTCACAAGTTGTTGAGAACAAAAACAAAGACGAAGCCAGGCAGTCACTGCACTGAAAGCTCAAAATAATTCAAAAAAATGTGGCGGGCGTGGAGAAACTTGACTGCTCTGTCCTCAAATGGGCTGGAGGCCATTAGGCGAAAAAGTGTTCGCCGTTTAACATCAAATTAGAAATTACGGCCGGAGGAAAATCCGCTGTGTTACAAACGAAATACGGGAGGGAGTAATTAAAGGAACATTTTATAGTAATTTATTGCCTAGTTTTGCTTTATAGACTTTATAGTAGAAGATAATAATAAGAGACCTAGATACATAATTTAATTTTGGGATTTGGGACCAGGATTCGATCGATATTCGATTGATTCGATTCCAAGAGACCGGCAGAGGTTTATTAGGTTATTACATCTAAATTCTATCGTGCCATCAACGAACAATAAAACCCTCAATAATGGTATCAATACTATAGTTTCTCGAACAGGAGGAAGAAGGACGAAGAAGCCCAAAGTGCAATCACACTTCACACGTTCCATAATTCCATTGGTGTCTGTACACTGCGTGCTGTCTGGACGACTGGAGTGACCTTTGAATTACGTACCCATCCAACGATCCAACATAACAGTTGACACGTTGACAGTCAACAGTAGTGGGCAAGAAACATTTTGGACATTATTTCGAATAAAAAATGTCGAGTCTAATTTGAACATTCCTGAACAGGCCTAACTTTCACCTATCCTATTTGTAGTGCTAGAAATTCTACAGCCCGGCCAATTGCCTAGGTATCCAATTTTTTGCAATAATTACCTGCCAACCTAACTTATAATTATGCCTCTACAGTGCGTCCCAGATCTTTCGAGTCCATGAAGCCTTTCGATTAAGCATTCCAAGTCCTGGGCGTCAGCCCCATAAGGAGCACAGTTTACAGTATATACGAATTTTAATCACTTTTTGAAGAAGCGGAACTGGTTTTCTGATATCTGAACTTCGGGATAAAAACTTAAAAAGTGGGTCTCTAAACTTGACAGCCCGTGGTAGATTTTTTCCCTGTCACCTGTGACTTCCACAAATTATTGTTTGGAAACTTCAGATTTGGCACGTTTACACCCTTGGACGCATGGCTTTATGAATTTGAGGTGACCAGAGAGGTCAATGCACACGTGTTGACACCATTATTATGTAACTAAATAGTGAAAAAAGTCACAAATTAGATAATACCGTAATAATCCATCGACATTGTTGATAATTTAAAAATAAAAGGTAGGATTCCCAGATGTATTTGCGCCTTTTCTGAAGTTTCCAGACAATTATTTGTGGAAGTTTCCAAGTTGCAGCGAAAAAACGCACCATGGGTCCTAAAGTTTTGAGACCCCGTTTTTTTTAGTTTAAAAAAATTTTGTGTGACCTGACTCCCGGAGGTCAACTGAAATTTAAGCACGAGTTCCTCTTCATTGTTCATCAAAAAGTGGTTAAAACTTTGTGTGAATTAAGTATGCTGCTTTAGGGGGCTGCAACCCCGGCAGCGTCATGAGTTCGAAAGATATGAAACAGACCTTATCGTGATGGCACCTATTTTTTAGGTTTATAAATGAATTAATTTATTTTACAGGACGATATTAATATTCATATACGCAGCCAATGTCAATCTAGTTCTGGAATTTTGCATACCGTAACATTTTTGCTGATTTTGGATTTCGGGTTCAAAGGATTGCTGCTGTGAGAAGATCAGGTAGTGCTAATAAATTTAATTTGTCCTCTAAGTTTGCAGTCTGTCTTAGTGTCCGCTTGACTCGTGATTAAAAATTAGTATTTAAAGAAATAAACGTGTAGTAACCGTCATATGTGTGCTCAGTTCCTAAATATCTTCACTGGTTCTCGTTTTTAAAATTCGAAATGGCCAAATTCAATTTTCAAAATTTTAGTTATTAATGAGTTTTTTTTTCCCTGAAGACATTCGCATGTAGACAGGTTCTTAGTTGGACATTATTTCACGACAAAATGCATGATTCTATATTTTATGGTTGCTATTAAATGAAGTTCAAACCAAAGAGTCGAATAATAGGATAATTGTGGCCACCCCTATCTCACACATTTGAACACCGTTAGAGGTGCCAAATTACTTTAAATACCTAGGTAGTTTTAGTTTTAACAGTATTGGAATGATGCATGTGTACTATTAGTGTTCATTATTACTTTTTTGGTAGCAAAGTTTCAAGCATACCTATGTAGGATCATCTAAAACCCTTATTTGCAGCCAAACCTTTTGGTTTTTGGCATGATTGCAGGAACAGGGCAGGGGCGACCGTATTTAGGTCCTATTTGGAATTTCCTGATTTTATTGACTTTTTTTCATTTGACCCGATGTCCTTTACACAGTTTTAGACAATAATAGCGGCTATTAACTTTTTCCGACAATTTAGCAAATGTCTGCCAAGCATTTTGATGTGTAGGTATATAACTATTACATACATACATAGCTGAACGTTCGCATGCTAATAAAGTAGCGAGTGCTGAAGTCCCAAAAAAATCAACCCGACCTCATTTAGGACAGATACTACCAAGTTAATTTGAAAAATACACAAAATTCCGTAGAAATAATTTTGAAAGTTAATGCAGGTAGGCAAGTATGTGTACCTAGACCTTTGCAGTTCATTGCATTGGATTTCCATGCCATGCAATGCGCTGTGTTCGTGTTATTATTTATTAACAGTTTTTTTTTATTTCGTCCAATTTTTGTTGCACGTACATAGGAATAACACAGATTTCTATTTAAATTATACCCAAAAATTGTGCTTAACATAGTTTTCGATAGATTCTGCCAATTAAATTTTTTACACTGCACTTAGGTGCAGTAGCAGTACTATGTAACTAGTACTTAATTCTATTGCAACTATGCATGTGTTATGTATGACTTCGCATTTGTTTATAAAATTTGCTTTCTCCTAAAAAAAGGAAAGGAACCTATTTAAGACGTGTCGCTGAATTATTCAAATGATGCAGATCTTCTTGCGGAATTACAGATTTCGTCAGAATCATGAATAAATTGCTTCAGTCGTAAGATTCAAACCAAGTTGAATTTTGGTAATCTGCCTCTGCTTACTGACTGTGAGTGTGATTATTAAAGTGAGTCCATCACTGTCATAGTATTGTGTACTTTCATTACGCTTATGTGTATATTAGTACCGTAAAGCTTCTAATAGTACCCCGAGGTACTACTGGAACTTGATGCCTCTAGTTCCAGGTACAACTGGAGACCCGGTACAATTAGAAGAAAATCTCTCTATGTACGCGACCCACGACAAAATTGAAGAACCAATCTCTTACATTATGTTTATAATTTGGATAAGCTTAGAGAACGGTTTTATAAAATTACCAAATAGTGTTCCCGTAAAACATATAACGAAAGTAGCACTATTGAAATCACATTACAAAAGCGGAGGAATACACGAAACTTGTCGTACTGTTTATTTTCTATTTAAGGAAACTCGTATATTTTAAAACAAAGTAAGTTATTCTCTTCAAACATTGAACGAGGTTTCAAACAAACAATTTTAACCAACAGTTTTTTCAATAATTTTTACAATAATAACGTAAGTGTGTGCCATACTCTGATTTTAGTCGTATTGTAATAGTATTTGATAATACTACATTCTTAAATCTAAATTGCTAGTTATTGGTTACTTATCGAGAGTAATTAAACAAGTGAAGATGGGATTTAATATTTAATAAAACAATAAAATGCCAAAGTACGTTATCTCAATCAAAAGCAGCGACACCAACGACAGTGTAAAAACTATTCTCTTGTATTATTAATTATTTATATGTTTATAATCTTAACTTCTTTCTTTCTGCCCAGACTGTTGAAGTTATAAGTCAGAAATTACGGATTTGAACAAAAGCCATGTCTACCAAAGGTGCGAATGCAATGAGCCCCACTTCGTCGGAAGTGAACGCACTCGAAAAGAAAGGCTACGTGATTTCCAGAAAAATTGGCCAAGGATCATATGCAACAGTTCATCTTGCCGAGTACAGCGAGGGAGGCCGTCGAGTGAAATTGGCCTGTAAAATTTTTGATAAGGAAAGAGCGCCCAAAGACTTTTTAGACAAATTCTTCCCACGAGAACTGGACATATTGACTAGAATCGAGAATCCTCACATTATCCAAGTTCACAGTATCCTTCAACGTGGACCCCGTGTTTTTATTTTCATGCGCTATGCTGAAAATGGGGATATGTTGGATTTTATCCGACAGAATGGTCTAGTACCCGAGCGCCAAGCCAAAATATGGTTTCGTCAAATGGTCCAAGGTTTGCAATACCTCCACTCGCTCAATATCGCTCACAGGGACCTTAAGTGTGAGAATATTCTTTTGTCAAGACACTGGAACGTCAAACTGGCAGATTTTGGATTCGCTCGTTTCTGTGTTGACACAGATGGTGTGTACATGTCATTATTAAAATCTTACTCGGTGCGTTTTGTAGTTTTTTCTAACATATATTAATCTATTAATGTTTTTTTTTCTTAATTTAGGAAGGCGGGTTTTAAGCCAAACATACTGTGGTTCAGCCGCCTACGCGGCTCCGGAGGTCGTGAGCGGAACACCGTACAATCCGAAACTAGCTGACGTGTGGTCTCTTGGCATAATTCTGTACATTATGGTAAATGCAACAATGCCATTTGACGATTCCAACTTGAAGAAGTTGCTCAAAGACCAGCTGGCTCGAAAATGGG